>PNEQ01064064.1:32923-61941 GCA_003012365.1 Medauroidea extradentata | reverse complement strand
TAATTACTCTGGAGGAAAGTACTGACACTAGAGTGTTTTGTGTATAAAAAAAAGTAAGATTTAGTTGAACTAAACATACACGAAAATTCGTTTGTATAAGACTACACTGTACATGATGGGATTATAACTTAAGCAGTGTTAAGAAGTAACGTGAGACTCGGTTTCGAATGTATAATATAACGATAATTTATTGTTAAGTATGACGGAAACTGGTTTATTAAAATCAATATGTTACAAATGTATACATTTTGAGCTTTAGGTTTGACAAAGGAAGTGGTGACTGGCTTATTTTATTTTATTCTTCTTCTTGGTCTTGGAATTGGTTCTTATGAAAGAGTCTTCCATGATTTGCCAGTGATAAGTAATAAGAGTACAGGTACAATTATTGTACCTGAAAAAAAATTTTTCACTAAAATGTAAGTAATAGATGAACAAAACGTTTATTTGAGGTTACATTATCTTGATGTGAGAGTGCTGAAAACAAAAGAATCTGCATATTTATGAAATCCACACTGTTAAGAAATGAAATGGTGTAGATAACTTTCGTCACAGAGCACCATATATGTGACAATCTTATAAGATGTAGTTCTTTAGGAAGCTACAGGCTCGCTCTCGAAAGTAGCGACTGAAATAAACATATGAAGTCTTTCTGTAAGTTACAATCACAAAAATATTGAGCTTGGTTTATACCTATTCTGTAAAGGAGAATGAATTTCGAAAAGAATTTTCTAAAAATCATAAGGGGTGTGTGGTCTGGAGTGCTGCATGTATGTTGCAGTATGAGTGAGAGTTTTTATGAAATAATGAGAATTATCACTAACTTAATTGTATGATAGCTGTCAAGGGAATAAGGTAAAGATATATATGGTACAAAGGGACGGAATTAGCTATTTTATTATTGATTGGAAATGGGTCATTTCAGTGTGGTTAAGTAGAACTGTATACATGTAATAGTAATTTGGATTAGAAAGCGACAGGGACGTTTTTCATTGCTTGAATGGTATTTCTTTATTACTTATAACGTGAGCGGGGTGCGGGCATACAGTTGATATTACGTACGATCATGCACTGATTTGTGTGTGTTGGTGTGTGTGTGCGTGCGTGCTTGATCATGCGTTAACTTGCTCTGTTGAAGTGCGTGTGTGTAGGGGAAGGGGGGGGGGGCATTAGTTCGAGTATGATCTTGCTCTGCTGGACAAGTGCATGTGTAAAGTTATATTCGTGTATGAACTTGCTCTGCATGTGAGTTTGTGTGTGAGTATAGTAAAAGTCTGTATGGTCGAGCTGATACAGGACAGAAGATATTATTGTTAGAAAATATTATCTTTGAAGATTAGAATTATGTATCTAGGTAAAGTATGCCGTATATACTAGTATTTTTACGAAAAATGTTAGATTTAATAAATATCATTTATTTATTTCATGATATAAGCTGAAACATTTTAGCATGGTATGTATAATTCAATATTATCCGAGTATTTATGAATGATAGTTTCTTTCAGGATGGTTGCAATAGGAGATAATGTTGATGTATACAAGACATTTATTTGAGTACCTTAATTGACATAAGTGACTGATCGGGCCTTCAGAATATATTATATGTTCGTTACGTTACGATTGAGTGCCGTGACAGCATCGGATTTTACTCAGTGTAATGATTCTAAGTCATGGAATGTTCAGTGTTATGGAGAAATTTTTATGACTGTTATTTATGAAAACCAAGTGCTACACATTAAGTGCGTTGGTCTAGTCATGACAGGATTTAAGGTGCAAAAATTGGATAAATTCATAGTAATAATGTGACTTCGGAAATAAATGATCAAATGTTACATGGAGAATGATTCGGTTTGAGGTATATTTCATTGACTTTTACATGAGTTTTAATAAATTGTTCCGATGGAGTTTTGTGTGCATTGCCTGACTGAATAATATGTCTGGTGTAGTACAAGTCAGTAATTAATGTGCGTTTGTCTAGATGAAAATTGAGTTTTATTTGATGGATGAGAACGAAATGTTGGTTTGTACGTCTAAGAAAAGTTTAGCGAATAAATATTATCTGCTATGTTTTGACTGACATGAATGTACTGGAGATGATTCCGTATGTATCATGTGCCAGCTAATGATATTTGGTATAAGAGGGACGGCTTTTGGTTGTGTTAAGTTATATGATTGAAAGGTGCAGTGTATATATTCGTTTGGTATTGTTATCAGATTTAACATTGGAAAAATATCATGACATTTATTTAACGTAAAGTAGCGAATAGTTTACTAAGTGACCTGCCTCGGTTAGTTAATGAATGCTGAGATAATATTGAAGTGTGTGTTATGTATTGATGAAAAAATGCTTTATGAAGTATAGTTGTTTTGATGCATATAAATGTAAAATGATAACCTGATTGTAGCTTTGACCTATCTTGATAATTTAGTAGGTAAACGATTATTACAAGTGTCGCTGTGTTATGGTGCTTGGTGGCGCTTAACAGTAGGTTAGATAGATAGTAAGTAATATTTGACTGATAGGTAAGGATGGTTACATGAAAGATTGAAGATGAAGCTATAGATAAGTATTGTGGCTATGTTTACTGATAACTGCATGGAAGGTATGTTAGTTCGACATGATTTCGAGCAGAAACTTAATTAAAGATGTGTTCTTTAACGCTTCGTATTTTTTTATTGTTTGCCATGTCCAAAAACAAAACAAGAATTAAAGGTGACTATGTAGGTAATTAAATTAATTATAAATATCAATGATATTTATAAAGTAGAAGGTAAGTTAAAAAACAAAAGTGTGGAACTCGTGAATAAGAAAAGACTTCGCAGGAGGAAAATATCTTATGTTGTATGAAATACAACGGTTTCGTATCATTGGTCTAAGTGTGCGACGATCTTCTTAACACAGACATGACTTCTGTTGAATTTGAAGACAAGTTAGCTAGAAAGACAAGTTTAGATTTCTAGCGATGGCAAAATACTGAGCCCAACATATGGGACGGGGCAGAAAGCTTTGATTAGTTTATCTTATGTGCCCAACAATGAGTCATGTTAAGCTTAATTTTTTGCACTATATGAAACATGATTTTTACCAACAGGTATACTGGTTCAAACCACCGTGGCGCATCAAAAAAAAATGCACGCAACTTGTTCAGAATTTAAAAAAAATTCTACTGTTAATGTGTTTTTTAAAGCCAAGCAACCGTTTGTAAATTATAGACTTGTAAAGTCACAAAGTTATAAGTTTTAATATTCTCCACTACAGATATTTAACTGGCTGGCCAGAGCTGTGTGTCTCGAGTCGACACGTTCACACCATCCACCCACCATCCTAAGCCTACCAGACTCCTTACCGGCCGTATGTGTAGTGTGATCAGTCTCTGTCTCTCTCTCTCTCTCTCTCTTGTCTCTCTTGTCTCTCTAGCACAGACGCTTCCAGCAGCCACATGCAATTTAAGTAAATGTACTTTAATTTATTCGATCTGAATTAATTTCTTTAAAAAAAGTTGTCATGTTATTGAAAATAATCAAATATACGTGTTAGTCTCGTTTAAAAATATTATTTTTTCGCAATTGTTTACCTAGACAAATAAAATTACATAAAAAATCGTATTTTGGAAGCACTTTTGTAATTCATGGTAGTTAGAAATATGATGAACTCTGATATTAATGTGCAAGGTAAAAATGAACCATGGTTATGTTTAAATAGAAAAAAATACTGAAGAGTCTCCTTACGATTTTGTTGTACTCTAATTAGTTTAATGAAAGTTATGTTGTTGTCTGACTACGATATGTAGGGTAGAAAGGAGGGATCGTGTATAGTTAAGACGAGCAAAGTAGAAAAATCTGTTCTGTATATTAGTTGTACATTGATGGATAATGTAAGTAGTTTTATATAAATTTTTTACGTATGGAATCGTTAAGAATGGTTAGGGTCAGAGAGAAATTTTGGTCAGCGACAAACATCGAAGTCTTTAGCACTGGAAGAATGGTTAGGTTTTAATCTGACTGTGAGATAGGAACTTGAAATGAAATAAAGACGTATTAGAACTGTAATACATATGGAAGAAACTCTTATAGATATGGAATAATGAAATTGGTTTAAAATGTACATACTATGTACGAAAGTGAATGAAAAAAAGACCTGCAGATTTACACATGATCATTTTTACTCTCGCTGAATAGTATATAATGTATTTTACATACCCGTTTCGCTTCGTATATGATGTATGTTGATGGTGGAAAATTACCGTCTCTACTGGACAAGATCTTCCATTTTGAATGATAATAACACTAGCTAATGAAACCTTACCCTACGTAGAATGTTACAAACTACTATCTGTACCGTAACCTTCTACAGATATGTCCTTCGGTAAGTGGCGAGATGTATTTTCATAAAGTAAAACGTATACGTAATTTAAGGTGAGAAAAATTTAGTATCTTGGTTCGCATGACGAGACAAAATGACACGAACTACAAATGGTTGCTTTCCTTTATCTATCAAACGATATTATTTTTATAATAGCAAAGAACTGTGAAATGTATATATGAATACACTTGAAAATAAAACATGCAATTTGGTAACAAACATTTATGCAGGACTGGATATAAGATAAAAGGATGAAACTTATATTAATGACTGAAGTAAGTATACGAATAGCAGTAGTCGGGAGAGGTGATATTACAATAGTGAAGAGGTAACATCACCTCCAGTGAAGATGAAAAATATTCGTGTGTGTTCTTGCTGCAAGCATGTATTTATGAATAAATAATCGGTATGTGTGTGAAGTCGGATGACTTTAACGTATATTAATCGTAGTATGTACCAGTGAGAAAACTAGGATATCTGAATTTGACAAAGCAGCAACTTGAAACAGCATACGAGTTAGTAGTTGATAAGGTCTCTTCTCTGTAGCTATAAGTCGACATTTTAGGAAATTGTGAGCGTTATGTAGTTACGATTTAACTTTGTGAGAGTCGACGTCAACACCTTCTAGACACCAATGCAACTAGTGCTTCAAGACATTTGCGTGTGGATACGCTGTATGGAGACAAGGAATAAGTAAATGTAATACAAACCAGTGTCGTACAGCATATTGATGTTAGAACTGTAGACTGTATGCACGTATAGCACACAATACATGTCACGATATTCTCCCTGGAAAGCAACAAGATTCGATGATGGAATGAACTTAGAAGAAAATTGAAGCTACTACGAATGATGTGTTAATGGTGAAGCCATCATTAACATCTGTTTCGTATGTGAACAGCCCGTAATATTTGTTAATGATTTCAAGATACACATGTTGATTCTGTGACATGAATTTCAGTACATGTTGACGTGGTAGGGTTGGTGGTATGCGACGAAAAACATATATGAATAAGGACTGTTTGGTTTATTTTATACTAAGGGTGTTAGGAGTGCGGGCACGAGTTCGGGTGTATTAATACGTCTATCAGTCAACTGGGAATATGACGAGATGATTACGACGAACATGTTAAAAGATGAGAAGCTAAGGCATCTACGGTTGTACATGTTACAGATATTTGTAATAAAAATGTAATTGTACTGATGTGTTTGGCTTTCAAAGGTAGTCTGAAGACATATACTGAAATGAAATCAGCATGGACTTACGTTCATTTAATCATAGTATGAAAGAAAATTCGGTTCGATAACCTTGAGTAGAGTTGGAAAATCACTGAGTTAAGAAATAAAAGGTATGATTGGAGTGCTATTACAATAAACCGGTACCGTATTAAGACACACATTGTAGGAAAGCGAACAGGACGAAGCATATACCACTGTATGATATTTATTAAATTGTATGAATAAGAGATGATTGTGTCAGGTTATATGCGACGTAACTTACCTTTGACCACATCTCACTTCGGAAATAAAAATAGAACAGTATGTGTTCGATATTTCCTGCAACTATTGGGAATTGTAGCAGTAAAGCAGAATTTTATCTACATCAGTTAATATGTTATGACGAGATGTGCGCTCGTGTTGAACAACTTCGACTAGCACTGCGGTAGCTTTACCTCTGTTGGCGATATCTTCGCCGGTGATAACTACCGACATGAAAATGCCAATGTCGGCGCATGGGACTTCCTTGTCAAATCTGGCAATATATGTGACTGGGTCAACAAAGCATGGATGATGCTTCTGTTACGAGGCCTTAGTTTTGCATTGTGACGACATGAAGTTTATGAGTGCAATAAACTAAGGTTTTTTTGTAGCTTAATCAAGCAATACATGGACTTGAATGTGACAGTTTTGAAGTGAAGTCTAAATTTATTTTCAAGGTATGTAGTGTTTGTTTTACAAGTAGTTGATTATAGATTGAATGAACATAATTTTTTCAAAATTAAGGAAACAGTTTTTTTTATTTAACTTGTGAGATTGTCGAGAATAAATATTACGATTTAAATAATTTTTTCGTTTAAAAATTAAACATAAAATAAAAAATAGTAATATATGACACTGAAGTAGCTGTTCTGGTATGGAAGCAGGCCAGTGATATGAGATTTGATGATGCTATTTTCATGGCTGCGTGATGTCGTGTATATATAACTTCTCGCTACGCATAGAGAAAGTCATATCTGTGTATATGTATTGTATAAGAGTGTAACGAACAGTTCGGACAGGCTCTGACAGGACTGTTGGAGAGTGCTGGTAGGGTTGTGAGGGGGTATTGTAAGGGGGGATGATAGGTGTAAGGGCATAGGGGTGGTGTGGTATGAATATGAAATTGTCCGTCTGTTTCTTCGATGGGGTGGTGCACGCCATGTTTGAATGTAGTCGAAGTGTCTTGCATATGTAACTGTACCTGAAAAATATGTTATTTTTAACATGAATAATTGATTTTATCGGAAATTTAAATAAATATAGCTAATTTGGTAGGAGTGTAAGTGTATACGATGAAGTTCTGTAGGAAATAAAGTCCGTGTAGTTATAAAAATGATATTTATCAAAAAGTTTTGTAATAATTGATTGATTTTATTGGGTATCTATCGGATGTAGCTAAGAAAGAAGTCATGTTTAAGTAGCATTCATTAATGGCATTTAAATAAAGTTTTAAAATTATTTTAATAATATTTAAAAAAATTTTAAATTTTAAAATTGATCATCAATACATAGTCTGAATCGATGGTTGTAACTACTTACGGTCGTCTAGCTGTTATGTTAAGACATGGGTGACATGCTGTGTAGTGAAAATTATATAGGAAATAATGTTTAGACGATGGGTAAGAAAGTGGTGGTAAAGTTGGGTGTGGGGTGTGGAGGGAGGTGTAGTAGTTTGAGCGGGTTATAACATGAGTGTCGTTGAGAGGGTAAGTAGGGGAGGGGGGAAATTCATCACGTGACTAAGAGCCAATTAAAATAAAGGAATGGGTATTGGGAGGGGGATATAAATAAATATATACATGTTAAAAAGGGGGGGGGGGCGTCAGAGTGTCGAGGGTGCTCGTCCGGGTAAGGCGTGCTGGTAGTTGGTTGAATTAAATAATTTTTACATAAAATGTTTTTTTATTAAATAGTTTTTTATTAAAAGTTTTTTATTAAAACATTTTATATCAAAAAGAATTTTACTAAAAAGTTTTTTATTAAATACGTGCGGGTTTATAATGGAATGTGAAACTGAAAAATTTTCGGTAGAAACTCCAAGATGGCGGCTGAAAACAATATGGCGTCCGGAAACAAGATGGAGGTAATATTTTTTCCCGAAATTTTTGGAATTTTTTGAAATTTTTTGAATTTTTTTTAAACTTTTTGAAATTTTCTAAATTTTGGAAAATTTTGGTAATGTGACACTCAAGGTCAAGGTCATACAACATGGCGGCCGGAGCCGTGACGTCACAACATGGCTGGGTGGCTCCTCACTCGGGTGGGCTCCTCACACCGGCTCCATGTCCCAGAAGGAACCAGAACATACTACTTGTGTGCAGTTATCCAACGACAATACATGTATACACTGGTTGCATGATATGATCCTAGTATAACTTATTTACAACTTTTTTTGGATGACTTGGAAAAAATTTTATCTTGTAGTAGGAGGCAAAACTGTTTCTTAGGTGGATTTACTGTAGATTTAAGACATAAAAAGAATATAGTAGAGGAAAATTTAACTTTAATTCTCTCCTATGGATTCCCCCTGTGTTATAATTGCCAACCAGAATCAATAACAGAAACATCACTATTATTTACCATTATTTTATTAACGATTTATGTTTTAGTTAAGAGATTTCAAACACAAATACTGGCATGGATAGTATGGTGCTTGATCATAGTTTGTTAGTAATAAAAGTTAAGGCTGTGAAGATGCAGGTTTGCAGCTATGTAGTAAATGAATGATAAAAGAGAAATAATTATAAACATCTAGCACAATACTTAACTAAATCGTGATTCTCTAATAATTAATAGTGTCACTATGGAATATGATGACCTTAAGATTGTGGAACAGGTAATCAAGGAATCCACAATGGCAGAAACTAACTGTAAAGGGATAAAGGGAAAAGAAATGTTAATTAAATTTGCAGCTGCATGAATAATCCCTGAAATAAATACAAGAAGTACTAATTAGAAAAGTGTAAAATTGATTTTTTATCGTAATAAGGATGATGATTGTAGTGTATTTAATAAATATTTGTCTATCATTGCTAGTAGTCTCTAGCAGATAAATTATTTAATTCGAATTCAGATACTTTAAGTATTTACAATTTTTATGCCGTATACTTTTCCTTAAAACCAACAAATACAGAAGAAGTAATTAAATGTGTAGATGCATAAAAAATAGGAACAATATCACACAATACCCTATTACTAATAAAATGGTTACGAGAAACATAGAGAGCTTTTTGTCCCATTGCTTAATGTACTAAGAAATGAATATTTTAAAACTAGAAAATTCCCAACAGCCCTTAAGATTTCTAAAGTAATTCATATTTTTAAAAATTGAGATATAAGAGATCCAGGGAATTATAGACCAATAAAAGTTTTACCTTCTAAAGTAGTTGCAAGATTCTGTGCCAATAAACTTCTTGATTATTTTGGTAAAATATATTTTTTTTTATTCTTATCAGTATGGGTTTCGAAAATCATTGTCTACAGTAAATGCAGTAGTTGATATGATAAACCAAATAGTTACTGCATCGATGGCTAATGCGTAGCAAACAGAATAAAAGGCATACAAAACCTGTGTATTAAAACCTTTAATTACAATAGGCCTACAACAACGAGCATTTTAATCGCCTATACGAAATATTCAACTTTACATAATTTGGAAACACGTTTCTCTGCTTTGTTCGTGTTTACATGTACAATCAGATGATTCTGCCACAGACTAAATATGCACCATAGAGTAAGCAGTGCTCGATATACACACTCGGAAGAAAATCAGAGGCGCAAACATACGAAACGTTAAAGATTTATTGTTTTCACAGCATAATTTAAAATTTATTGTAAAAAAAAGGCAGTCAACTGCTCTTTACCGTCGAAGTAAAACATCTGACGTCACTTCTTTTGAAGATAAGCTTTGCGCCGAAAGAAACTATAACGTCTGAAGCAAATATTGTCGCACATAATCGCTCGAGGAAAGTGAAAGGTTATCTCGGAAGTGAAAGGAAAGCAAATTGCTTCGTAAGCCGACTTTGCATCGGTTGAATATAATAAACCCGCAGGACACGAGATATTCGCCGCAGCCTGCTGCACATCGTAACGGTTTACGCAGAAAATTAGCAATACCTACAATTCTGACGAATATGACATGATAAATCGCCTACGCTACAGTAGCAAATTGAAAGCGCGTGAAATGAGTGGAGATGGAGGATTTCAAAACAGATAAACTCATATATATTCAATTATATAAAAACTACATTCATTCGTGTTAGAAATTGTATAGCAAATTTACAAATTCCGTACCTATTGCTGACAGAGATAAAGGTCTATATTTTATGGATTTACTGACTAAGTAAGTCACGTCACGTCACGAATAGTTAATCTCTGTAAGGTGTGAAATCACGCTTTGCAAAAACTTGAGGTGTTTGTAGATAGTATTTTGATATAACATCATGGATCTGTCTGTGTTAACGAATTTCTGAAGGAGGTTATTTTATTCTCGGACATTTGTAGGACTTGTATGCCAAAGACGATAACAGTGTGCATATTTTCCTTGTTGGATTGGTAGAATTCTGCTATTGTGGTTGTTTTCGCGAACGCGCCAGTAATAGTGCTAGCAAATACGCTTTACAAAGTTTGTAGTCACTCACAATTTTTTTCCTGAGTCGCGAGCACGTTTACAGAGTTCATTTGCAGGACTTCAGCCTGACATTTGGTTGATGATGGCAGTATTTGATAAGAGTATGGAGGAAAGTTAAGCTGCAACCGGAGAAAACAGTTCACTATTCGTGATGCAAGTAGTAAATATAATACATCTTCGTGCATAAAACAACCCATGAATGAGTGAATATATGCCATTCTGTACAAAAAGAGAAGAATGATGAAGTACTAACAGTTTCTCTGCATTTGTAAAGCATTAATATATTATTTTTGTTATCATGGTTTTTGGAAAATACAACATTTCGTTTTAAATTTTTGCGAACATTTTGTTACCTATTTTCAACTACGGAAATATGAATAGTATGTTTAATAACATTTTTTAACTGATAACACATTTTTACCTCAGGTGACATACTCACCAAAATTTTTGACAAATCTGGCAACGTTTCGTTCTCATTTAAATATGCCAGTGAATTTTTACTAGTATAACGACAAGTATATCCGGCCAACTGTTGTTCAGTATGAAGTACACACTATCATAAAATAACTTGTGTATAAAGATAGCCTTACCTGACCTGTCTGAGTATGAGTGTTTTCTGTACTAAATACTAAGTTATAATGGAATAAAAGTACGTTCCGTACACTGTGTTGAAGTTATAGTTTCTTATGGAGGTCATGTGGTGTGACGTTATAGTGAGTGACTGAAGTCATTTAGTGTTGAAATTATATTTTGTTACTGAAGTCATTGTGTGACTTAGATGAGACGTTTATAGACATAATTTGCAACGCACCCCCGAATATACTTTAAAACGATATAGCTACAAGGGAGTGTGCGTGCAATTATATACATAATAATTATTACATGTGTATAACATACATTAAACAAATTGTTTAAATACACATGTAAAACAAATATAAACACGATGCAAACACAAGCTACGACGCTATACGATTATTACTGTAATACTTATGGTTAGCAGACAACACGTCCGCGCAGTTAATTCACGAGTTATTCAACGACTGACGCACGGTTAAACGTACTAGTTTCTTGGTACACTTGCCAGTATTTAGGGATGTGAAAATACCAAAATTTCATTTCAATATTAATTACCCCCGTAGAAATAAATCAGACTGTAATATAAATATCACAAACAAGTCTGATATTTTTTCTCGAAGCATTTTTGAACACTAACAAGTCAATGTTGTGGCTATTGCTAAAGCTATTTTTTTCGTATATCCATTTACCAATTCAATTCGTCCGCACCGAAATCCATTGTTCTGTTTCGACCCAACATTATCGCGTCGGCAATGTTTGCATGGCCAATTGACTTGAAGATTATTTTATGTGAGGATGGGCGCGAACACTAAAACTGTGTTGCATGATTTTCGAAACGTCGGTTTATGTGTCTGCATTATTAAATTAACTGCAGTAATGTTTATAAGGTACGAATATAAACTTTAACATTTTTATAATAGGTCTACCAGACGTATATTTGATGCGAACTATTGACATATCACTACGGTGATCGACAAAACATATATATATATTTTTTTTCAAAAATATAAGTAAAAAATAGTGTAAGAAGTTAGAGTAAGTTTTATCCTTCGTTTTGACGACAATTTTTCTTGCATAGAGTATCAAATTTTCGTTATATCAATACTAGAATTTTCAATAAGCTTGTTAGTCATAGCTTGATTATAGCAATTGAGTATTAAAATATACTTGAATTATACTGCAGCTGTACATGAAGTCAATATTTTTTTTCTTTGAAGTCGTTATGTAAATTTCGCTTTCGCATGTTGATGCTAACTTTATACTGTTTTCTCTGTTGGAAATTGAACGTCGGCGCGCTGCACAAATTCCCCAATTAAAGGGTATCGAGGTGTTATGATACGATATTATTTACATACTTCTGAAGTCAGGTTTGAGTGAACGGAGAGTAGTAACTGTTGACGATTTAGTTTCCTAAAAATAAAAGATTGGGCTTACTAAAACTTTTGTCGTACTTACTTGTAAATATTATGTGTGCGTGATTGTTGAATTGTTTACAAGCTACGTGCACCACAAACGAAGTGACCTGGTTGAACTATTATCGAAATATTTAACTGAAATAATTTAATTTCTTCAAAGAATAACTCTCACTCTTCCCTTCACAAAATATTGCAACGGTCGACAATAGTTGCTACAGCCGTGATAGATTATATTACTTTCCTGACAGCACACAACTGCCCCACGACCAACATCCTTATGTGTGTAGCTTCGACATGCATGAAACCTACAAAAACTAACGTGATATTTTGGAACATTATGTTGTTACCGAATTATTAACATTTATATATTAGAGTCTAACGTTTATTATTACTAGCAGTAATATGTACCCACTTCTTTACTTGCCAACAAACACACTTAATTAATTTACCCACGTTACAGTTCAGTCATGGAACAATTTACAACATACACGTGGCCAATACCACCATCACTGAAAAAAAATAAGAATATAAAATTAACAAACTAATATCAATTATGAGAATAATAAGTTTAACTCCTCCTCATTACAGCTTTTGGTAGAAATATAGAATATACACATTTTATGTAAGCAACCATACAATTTACTCACCTTAAAAATTTTCAATACTTATTAATTATTTATATTTTATATATGTAGACCAATAACCCTAAATGTGTCATGACTTTAAAATGTCCACAACTGAATACAAGCAAAACGCATTGGTCGCAGTTAGTTCGCAACTGTGTGCCTCGTGTAAAGCCTCTGTGCGGTGTGTTATACTGACATGTCTGCTCTAATATACTTCGTGACGTCACAAATTATTCCGATTACTGAATTGCAGCTTAATATTATTGGAGAAACATCGGTAACTTATTGTACATCCTAAATCAGAAATGTTCTGGCAACCGTAAGTTAAGAATAATGCAGTTGAATATATTAAAAACTTAATTTTAAAAAATCGTAACTTAATTACGAATAACAAAGTTTGCCTCGACTTCGTTTTAAGTTTTTGCTCTCTATACTGCACTGTATCAGATATTCCATCCGTGGCTAGAAAAATCTTGAATTCCCGCCACAATTGCGCCATGACAAAACTGCCACCTAGCGATTGCACCGCGATTCTCCTGAACTTGGGCCTGGCACTTACCAGAGGAAGCCTGAACTAACATGAGTTTGGAACGTACACGATTTAAAACGTTGTCTGTTACATAAACAATTTGAAAATTCCCCGAGACGCTGTTAAACTCAGAAGGCACTCTCTTGGCGGCCGTGTGTTTGTGTGAATGAGGCAAGGCACCAAGGGCGATGTTGACCGGCTTTTTTTTTTGCAACAGGCTGGAAATCTGCTTTAGCCATTTTGTAGGGCTCCAAAATTTTCATTCTAACTAACGTGATGTTTTAAAACTACTTCTTTTAGAAAAAGTACACATTAGAAACACGTTGAGAATTTTCTTAAAAAAAAAAAAAAAAAAAAAAAAAAAAAATTCTGCCTAAATTGCCAGCTCTGTGCCGAGCCGCTCTCTCGTATAACTACGCTCTAACTAATCCTGTCGTCGTGATCCATCATTCCAGCACTCACGCTTGTTGCCTCTGCCTGTCTAAAGTACGTTCTTCACCTTCGATCCAGACTGTCAAGCCTCGTTCATCATTTTCCTAGCGGCGCGGCGCCCCACGACAAACGTCGTACAGCATTCGCCGTGCGCAGGGGAAGAGTTTATCCTCTAACCACTTCTTACACCATGGTTACGTAACGTTTAACTTCGCACGGAATTTCGACACAACACTTTGCGAACGTAGAAATGTAAATAGACGATGAAAATGTCTTCGAACGTAGTATCGACACGTGTTAAGAGTATTCTGTGCGAATAAAATAATGATTATTTTTAGTTCGCAAACATTATTGCGCTCCGCATTGCAGATTGCAAGCGGTTCCTTGAATATTTCCGTGAGAGAACTCGACCCACCCTCCTCATAACTTCAAACAACTTATAAAATAATACATATCGTATGTTGAGAGTACCTGAGAGCAGGAACAACACACTGATAACAAACTACGGCTGGGCGCCCGTAGGCTTCTGCCGACCACTCAGGCGGAGATAAGACCACCGAGCCTCTTCTGCTACCACTTCATAAAGAAAAAAACAAAAGTAATAACACAGACCTTCAAACCGCTCCCCTGGTCTTTTATTTAGTTTCCAAACTAACCTTTAACCTAGGGAGTGTAAATAAAATTAATTATTTTCTTTTTCTGTAAACCTTTCAGGTATGTGTTATAAACCAAAAATATAGGCCTACTTTGGAGATCAAACATTACATTAAATATAATATTTATCTCTTTGTTTTCCGAATAATTCAAAAATACTATACATACAACAACCTTTAAATTTGCTTGCAGAACAAAAAAAATCGTAAACTATACTATAGCATTAATAATATTTAAAATCTTCAGGTACAATAAGTCAACATGACTAGAAAATTGAATTTTCTAAATGTAAAAAAAAACACACGATAATTTACTTTGTCTCAAATACAAATAAAAAAGTTTCTGAGACTAATAGACATTTAAATTTTCACATTCGACTATTGTTATGTCTACATTAGCAACATCCAAAAATACATTAAGTGACAAACTGACATTTAATTTTTAGAAGCTTATGAAATATTTAGCAAATTATGACAATATTCTGCCATGGCAAAATGAAGACAAAATGTCAGTAGTCACTTTCCTTGCGATCTACTACCTTGATAGAACTTACCCTCCATTAGCCAAACACATGGCATAAAACCAGGAAGGTTCAAGTACAAATTATAACAAACCCATTATAATTTTAACTTATTATGTGACCTGCAACACCTAACCTCCTGACCATAATATGGCAATAACAATACTTATCTTAAACAAAGCAGCATCATTCCCCAAGCCTGTCTACCGAATGCAGCAAAAATCCGGTCATTTATAGTTGATCTCTCACTCCCCTACTTTCTCAAAACGGTAGTAGGATCTAGGTTCAAACGAAAGTCTGTTGAAAAGATCACGTGGTACAGCGGTGATTGGAGCTTGACCGACCAGAAGCTTCTACAACGTTATGTAGGAACACTACCGAATTCCCTCTGCTGATCGCCATCTCCCCTCACTGCCGACGTCACAGTTCAGACCAACAGCACACTGTCTATTTGCCTCGAGCTGGGAACACTGAAGCACGTCTCTGAATGGTGCAGGTACATCGTTATTAAATTTAACGTAAATATTTCAACGTCTGTTCACAACTACGTCATGGGAATCCACGCCATCGCACATAAATACCAGGTAAGCGTCCAGCAAACTATATTTATGTGCTGGCGAAAATATGTCCATGTTGATTTCCACACGGGGAAATAATGGGTCGTAAACAAGAACGTTAGCTTCATTCCGATGTCAAGTTTACACCGTCTCAGAGAGATGCCACAAAATGAGACTCTAAGACGGAGAAGCGATGGAATGTAAAGGGCAATGAGAACAGAAGTACGCTGAAATAATCTGCGGCCAGCGACAATGTCCACAACACTGAAAATAACAAGAGATCGAATTTAATATCGGGTACACATGAGATATTTCCTCTCTTATAATTGCATAAAGCTGCAAAGCATAATATTTATATCCAATTTACTTTTCCTCAACACATCACCACTTTGAGTTTTAACTATATGTATATACACATACCAGCTGCCCGGCCGCGACTTTGCCCGCGTGGAGTTTTCGAAGGGAAAACTACAGCAACCTTTTATCGTGTTAATGAGTCACTGAGGACATAGTGAAAACTCATTTTACTTCTTTCAACCCAATTTTAGGTACTTATGCCGCAAGAGGATGCTACTTCAAATAGAAAATAATTTATTTGCTAGCTGCCACTAATATGCGCGTATATAATATCATAGCAGTTACCCGTCGCTCCTTACTCACGAATAGAACAGAATAACTTCTGTCAATGTACCAAACAACTACACCAAGAAACGTAATCAGAATTTTAAGAAATTAACTTAGTAAGTACAGGCCTGTCTTCAAAGAGGTGTACGTGTCAATATGTTGGCAAAAAGGGACAAATATTAAATTTATTCTCTGTGGTAATACAAACATGCTTTTCGGGATTTCTGAAACACTTTTCATCTTTCAACCACCTAAATGGTCGAATTTTGGAAAAATAAACTGCATTTTAGGTATTTACGTAACCTTCATTCCTACTCAAATACCATCTCGATATCTGAACATGTTTAAGTAATAGGCTACAGAGGAATAATTCTAACTTTTAAGGCCTTTAGAGGTGATGTTTAAAAAAAACTGTCGGTAACTTTTAGCAAAATGCGTAATATTCATTATGTAGCAAAAATTACCTCAATATCTCAACGTGTTAGAGAGTGATCGATAAATTATTGAAGACACATTTTATGGCTTTTGGCAATATTTTTTTACGAATTAAAAAGAAATTTTAAAAATATCTCATGTGCATTTTGTAAATTTCATTATGAATTGAAAATCACTTCGATATCTCAGCGGGTTTAAGCGCAATGTTGGATTCATTGAAAACACATTTCATACCTAATCACTCCCTTAATTTTATAATTTTAAACCAAACGACAAAGCAAATGCCAATAAAAATGCCAAAAACATAAATTTTAATAGCACTAATGCTGAATAGACTCTCGAAAGAATATGACAGCTGAGATGGCCTAAGAAGGTGGAGGATATCATTAAAATCAACATGATTAGGTTGGGAGGTCAGGTAGGAATCAATGTTTTTGGAAATAGAATCATTTAAGGTAAAATTTGGAAGGTAAAAGAGACGATTGGGCTTAAGGATATGAATAACAGGTAAGAATTGAGAAATGTGAATAGCAGCATTAACGAAACCAAGGGTATCGAAGTAAGGGCTGAGATGGTCGCAATGAGAGGCATTCCGCTTCCAGACAACACAATGACTTATGATGAGTCATCATCTGTGCTCTAGGAGAGTACAGTGAAACAACACCCGACACACTTTTACTACTGAACAGTTTTCTTGCCTCCTCTCGCTTACAGTCCTTACCCAAGCAAAGTGTGTGCGCGGCGGTGGCCAGAATCTCGCTTAGCCTACCTAATTGTGTTTTACCTGCATTTCTTCACACATGTTTCCAACAAACGAAAACTTAAATTATACCAGTACAAATGGCACATTCAAAACCATCGGGAGCATTGGAACTTACCATTACTGTGCCCTACATCATATTGGAAGAATTTGCATTTTCGTATCAGATGTAGCTAAAATTATTCAGCCTTAAATGTGACGAAGATAACCGAGTGTTCGACAATGTACTTGGGACAGATTTCTAACATAGTTAAATAGTAGTCTCATAGCTTAAAGTTTTCCATCAGTACGTTGTAAACACCACACGTCAGTTTAACACCTTTAGCTTAGGAGCGATATGAAACTAGGTGCGTGTGGCAGCGAAGACCTTATAACAGATTCGTATCCACGTCCCATAAATTAAGACGTTTAAGAAGGGCACTTGGCTGTTGTTTTTTAATGTGTGCTATACCAACCAATCATGGTAGCCATTCTTTGTACGGTATACGTACACTAAGATATAGTCACATTAGCTATTTCGTCTATTGTGTTCGGGACATGCATTCTGCTTTCGCATACTAACTTTAGTCATAAGCCAACAGAGCATTGAACTGAAAAATATGTGGTTGCTTTTAATAAAAAAAGAAAAAGTATCACAGAAAATAAATAAATAAAACAAATAAACAGATTTATGTTTATCAATCTCGGCAGAATAGCAACCAACATCACTACAAGGTGCTCAGCCAATCAGGAGAGTACTTGCCTGTCATTGGTCGAGAGCCCAGTCAATCACACATGCTTCGCCACTATTGGCTGAGCAGCTTAGATACCATTAGGGCTATACAAGCCCCAATTTTCTAGCAAACTTCACTCGCATCTTGGTGTTCCGACCAGCTGTGTCTCAGCCTGAAGACGGGAATAGATCGCAATCCCTGAAACGTTGCAGTTTTTAGTTGGTTTTAACCTGTGTTGTGTTGTCTATTGTCTTGTGTTTGTTGTCCACTGTTCACTGTTTTACGTCCATTTTCATATTTTTTCATATTGTGAATCTGGTTCTATGTTTGTGTCCGTCCTTTGTGTCTGGGTGTTTTGTCGATATTCGACTGAATTCTATCTCCAGAATTCTTTTTTGTCTAATAGAACAATTATTTGAATGAAAAAACGGACAGAATTCCTCTGGGATTACTTTTTTTTTTTCATTGTGTGTGTTTCATATTAGTTTTTTTTCTTATTCGTTTCAGTATTTTGTCATTCAACAGAGATATGATCAGCAAAACATGAGCAATGGCGTATGTCCACAAATCACTAAATTCTAACTTTAGTTTTGTTTTAAATAGAATTTCAAAACAACAAATACATGCGTAATCTGGCAATATTGTCTCGCCTTGTTAACAGAAGCATTAATTATGTCAACTACACGTAAACCATGTACGCTACGCTATACCATGATATAACATTTATGCGACAAAATTATCTGTAGCTATCATTATTTAAATATACTTCTTTTTGACGTCACTTAAGTCGTCGGTATTTACATCTGAATCTTAAAATTAAGTGGTCAAAATTTGCTATCCGTCTTGTTTTCTCGACTATATAACCAAATATTTTATATTTTATAAGCCCGCATTTTTTCAACAAATATCATGAGAGGTGGCACGAAAGTTACGCATTTGGTTTCGCATTTAGACGAATCAGGGTTCGATTACTTGTCTGTCCATTCTTATTTTACACTAATTTTGTTTCTTATATCTCACCATGCAGATGCTAGTGCGACAAGGTCGACACCGTGAATGTTGTGAACTATACGTACACCCGTGCACGTCATTATAGCAACCAACTCTCCTGCAGAGCTGCAGTGAATACTCGTCCGTTGTCAGTAATCGTTACAGCTGAAACTGTCTCACATTTTATACCATTGTCTCCACGCACACATGAGATCTTTACGCTGCTGTAAGTTTCTACTCGTCGGACCATGTAAGTCCAAAATAAATTGCTCACAGATTTAGAAATTAGCACCAAAATCTACTCTTATTGCATTAGCGTGATACGTATTCAGTACGTAATATCCTCTCATGTTTTTGAATATTTTGTGTCCTGTGCTGCAAATAAAAATTTATAAATTTCCTTGTGTATTCGATTTTTTTAAACTAATTTCCATATGCATATTTTAAACATGTTTCAATGATATATATTACGTTGCAAAATAAGTTGCAGTAGAGAACAAGGTATCAACGTTTTCAGAGACACTTGTTACCTCAAGTCTATGATATCTTGTATTGCCCACACGTAACGTATTTTATCAAAATTTCCTAACATAAGTACACGCAATATTCCAACATTACTCATAGAAACAAATTGTAAGAAGCTAAACATATATATTCTGTTCCTAAGAAAGTATACGGAAAATGTTCCCAGGATCTGTAAATCATGATTTTTGTTACAAGGAAGAATACAAGCTTGTCTGTATGCTACATACTTTATTGCTGTGTAAAAATGTTGTAAACAGTGAATGCCGCTTACCTCTGCGAAAGACTGAATAACTGTGAAATACGTAGTGAATTGTTACGAACGATGACTTTAATAAAACTTAACATGTAATGAAAACAGTACAACGTAGTAGGAGAATGAATTCTTTCAAAGGAAAATAGTTTTATATGTTAACCAGTTTACTATGTGTGGGTGACAGTGACATTGACATACAGAGGCAGTGCAACACAAGTGGTGTTAGAATTGTTTCTGCAGTTGCTGCTAGGCTACCCGCACCGAGCTGCATTGAACTTCGCTTTGTAACACAGTGGAAGGCTGCGTGGTACTGGGTAGGCACTGACAACGCCCAGTTGAAAGGTTCGTTGAACGGTGGTCGCAATCTGCAGTGAGGTAACAATAAGACAAGAGACAGGCACTTACATATTATTAATTTAAGAACTTTTGAAATCATTCAAGAGATAATACAATAAGTAGGTATCCGGGTCTCATCATTGTTTGCTTTCTTATTGTATTAGTGTTTAGAATGTTTTAAGGTAACACGTTGTACTTAATGTTTTATGTTTGTTGGATATATTTTGTGATACTTCAGTAGGAGTTGAGTTAAGTATATTCTGTGTTATAATCATTTTTGTTGATCATTTAAGTTTAAGGTCCGTATGATGCAATATAAACAGTCTTTTAAATTAAACTTTTTCAATTTCATCCTAGGCCGGGATATGTGTAACATATGTGATTTCACGCAATCAATGCTATAGCTTTGTTTATGCTACGGCCTATAAATATCTTTAAAATTTTTTATTATTTCTAACTACGATACCCCCAACAATTAACGTATACATTGAAATGTATTTGAATGATTTGTTTTAGTTCCTTTTGACAGTTTCACGTTTAGTTGTGTACATCAGTTGATAAAATAATAATAGTAATTTAATTAGAGCAGAAAAGCAGTGGGCATAGGATAACTATACTTAGAAATTATGTGACATGACCTAAAAATGTTGGTTAAACTGTCAGTTTGGAAACATATTATTAGCAGTAATCAAATTTTTTTTTAAAATGCTTTAGAAAAATAACCATAACAGCGAGAAAAAAACTGAAGAAAAAAAAAAGAACATTATATTTTTGCTACGAGGTAATAGCTACGGCTATGGAAGCCCCGACGTAGATCATCTAGAAATTCGCCGATAGTGATTTAGGCGCGATTTAAATCATAAAATTGCTATTACCTTAGATGACGAGTTGAACTTCAAAACTTCATCATGTGTGGCCTAGTGAAGGAAGGACGGATGTCTTCGGGCTCGTGTATAAGAAGTTACTGTCTTCCTGGCAGTTTTTTTCGGAATTGTAAATGGAGAGATGTCATCATTGAAAGGGACCTCAGTTAATTCTATGGTTGCCGTAATATTCCAGGTTCGGCGACTGGACGAGAGTAAAGGTGACTCCCGACTTCAGCTAAGCTGAGTTCGAAGACCAGCAGCTTTGTAAGCGAAGAAAGTTGCAGGATTGTAAAGTATTACAATACCAAGCGTAGCTGGCTTTGTAATCAAGTAGGACCCGAAGTTTAAACGATGTCGTGCTTGAACAAAAGTTATGTAACATCCTTTGGCACTTAATAAGTACGCATTTTTACCACCCACAGCAAGACCCTGTTGAGTAAGACTTTTTTTTCTAGCCGGAGACAATTGTAAAATGATAACGTTTAAAGACTTATCCAGATTAATTAGCATTATTATACAGTTCCTGTTACAACTAAGACTTTTATTAAGTACGACTCATGTTTCCTGGTTGGTAAATATTTCTTGCATTAATTGTTTGCACACATTTCACTTTCTAGTTGGTAGATAGATAGTTACTGAATAATGTTTGTATTGCTCGGGTTTTTAAAAGCAAATTTAAAACTAAGAATTCAAAACAATATGTAAAATGACGCATTCGGATAGCACAACACGCTGTCGTTAGACATTTAACATTTTACTTCCATCAAATTATTTTCAGTTAGGTTACAATTTTTGCTTAGTTTCCGAACATCACGACATACAATAGGTCCAGTGTAAATGGCTATGTACTGTAAGCATCCTTTTGCTTTCCTATAACTATCCTGACCAATGATAATTCCTTATCCATTTTTCCCCCCAAATTTTGACCTAATGTGCATTGCAGGATACATATTTTTGAATCTGCAATGTTGTATTCATAAATAAATCTCTTTTCTGCAAATTATTTTTACCTTCACCCCTTCCCCCATTATTTTCTTCTGCTCCAAATAGCTAGTCTAGATGATCCCTCGCAGTAAGCAGATTCCTGCTGTTAGAGATGTTGGAACAGTGTCGTACTCTGAAGTCCGAAGGGGGTTTCTGAGAGCCACTCCGACAGGGAAGATGATGTTGCTCAGGGGCTCGTGAGCGACTGTGGGTACCACTTTGCTTGATAACCTCTCGCTTCCAAGTCAACCTGCAGCCTCTTAATGGCGCCACTGGATCTTAGACATGATACAGGCTCTGGGGTTGTTCGCTATGCATCCTGGTTCCTCCAGAGTGAGAAATGGGTATCGGCCTTGGTGTATCTACAGACAGATGGCACCAAGGTAAACCACTAGGTAAGAAGTTTGACTACCTACCTCTCGGGCCTTTGGGGCCTAAACACCTGAATTATCACTGTGAAGAAATTCGGATAATGGAATGGCCACACAGAGCGTGTTACGGGATCAACCGACTCAGGTAAGTGTCAGGGCGGAAAACCCATAAGTGCCATGAAAATTAGTTAGTACTATGGGAGACCAGACGAGCCCCACAGTAAGGTTTTCTCTGTAAATGGTCTGGGCTGGACTCATTGTGGTAGTGGTTGCCTGCATGCTGGGCAGACTCGGAGAAGATCCCTCCTCAACGATGAGTCGACGAGTTGGCTCCGTAAGTGTCCTGGAGCAGGCCTGGAAAGTATGCTAGAGGCATAGATAGCATCTAGACTCAAACGAAGAGGCAGCTGAGTGGAGAGTCTTAGTAGGAGGAGTTTGATGGAAGGAGAGTCCCTGGTATGGGTTCTCCCCAGGTTCTTCTCGGCAGCCAGTCCCCACCCCACTTTTGGTAGTTGAATACTAGGTGCATTCTAGTGCTCTGCTTGAGGATTAAGTGGTCCCAACATCATGTTACTGGTCCAATGTTTCTGGAGGGAGCATGATCTATCTCTGGCAGGAGTAGGCTTACTGCTGTCGGCATTTAAGTCTGTCGAATGCTGTACCCAATGGGACTGGGTGAAGCGATGGACCTTGTCTTAAAACTGCCGCAGATAACAGGGAACATAACTTCGTCGTAGTTCTGATGCTATTTTCTGAAACTTGACGACTAACGCTCTTTCACATTTCATGATTATCGTCGATAAAAACTAAATCATCTACTTATATGCATATAATAAACCTCTGTCGAAAGAATACACATACTTCTAACTTCTAACAAAGAGATTTTCAAACCTAGTTTCTTCATGGTGCCTGGAAGGTTTTTATACCAGTCTTTTCTAGCTTAACGTAGTCCATAGTGGCTGCGACAGAGAAGACATACTAGATTTTTTTGGTGTCCTCTTCCCAGTATTCTGGCTGTATTATATAGATTGGAGTTGTCAGCAGACTGTTTAGGTAGGCGTCTGTCACTTACATGTGATGAAAACAGTACCTGTCAAGGCAGCTAAATCCATGAAAATTCTTAAAGGCTTCATCTTCATCACGGTTTATAGGTTTCCCTATAATAAATACCTGTACACTGGTTCATAATACTGCGATACCAGCCTTGCTTTGTATTTTTTTAGACAGTTCCATATTTCGCAAGTTTCATCACGAATACCAACTTTGAACCTGTTAAGTTGCTTGTCACTGGTCTTTTCACAAGAGTCCATGCATTGTTACTTTTAACATTTTACAGTTTTTTTTTGCTTGTAACCAGAGGAGTCCATTACATCTAAGACCAGCTTCTTGCACCGAGTTTGGTTCTTCCATTAGGTGGGTTTCTCGTATGCAACACCAAGTGAATGGTTTTTATTTTACTTTGTCTTGTTGATTTACTGAGCTCTGTCATTTCCTGAGATTTTCATTAACTATGTTTTCATTCTCTCCTCATTTATCGCCACACTTATTATTTCCCCTTATATTTCAACGTTTATCATTTCTAACTTCTGTGAGTACTCGTTAAGGCTGTATTCCACTTCCTTCATTACATTTTTTCTTCTATGTCTGGAATTGCTACCAGGCCTAGCTGTTCACGTGTTGAAAAATTTTTCTAGAATTATTACCTTAAAAGTAAAAATATTTTCTTGGAAATGAACATTACTAAAAATAGTTATTGCTTTAATCTTTCAGTCCCAGAACTCGGTAGCCCTTTATGCCTTTTTAAAAAATCAAAATTATACATTGCTCAGCTCCTGAGGAGAGCTTCCTATTTTATAGTGTAGCGTTCCATGATTGACATCCAAATGTCCAATTAGTTTCAAATCCTCAAGTATCAGATCCTTAGATGCCACATTTCAAATAGAATCTGCCATTTAACTGCTTTCGTTGGGCATCTGTTTCTTATGTGTATTCTGTACGCTTGACAAGAAACAAGTTACACATCACTTCTTTCTCTTACATCCATAAATATTATCTCTTCGTCGTCTAAAACCTTAACATTGGCAATTTTGATCCTGAGCTACATAAAGTTTTCTTGTCCATCTCTGTGAGATAGTAAATAGGTTGTTCTTTATGGTAGATTAACGACTTCACTAAGC
The DNA here is from genome assembly GCA_003012365.1 of Medauroidea extradentata. NCBI lineage: Eukaryota > Metazoa > Arthropoda > Insecta > Phasmatodea > Phasmatidae > Medauroidea > Medauroidea extradentata. The sequence goes on along the minus strand of PNEQ01064064.1, from coordinate 37,348 downwards.
TTCATTCTCCATTACCTACGTTCTAGGATTATTATAAGGGTTACTTTCTTACACTTTGCTGTGACGTACTCTCCAGAGGCAAGTTTTACAGTCAAAGTTGAACTAGTGTATAATTCTTCAGTGAGTTGATTTTTAGATGTCAAACGGTGCATGGCACCAGAGTCCATAGTCCAGATTACAACTTTACATAACCTACTGAACTTGTTTGCACACAAAGCCTTAAAATGCACAGTGTTAATAGTGTTGCTTTTCTTCTGCATTGCATTCTCACATCCATCCCTGGCTATGAAAGCACCCTTTTGCAACGAGCTGGCAGAACCTTCACCTCTCCATTCTTGCTACAGTTTAAATTTGCATTTTACTTTTCGGGCAAAATCTTGCTTTGTGGCCTATTTCGTCGTAGGTAAAACACACATCATTCCTTAGTTCACTCTGAAATATTTCAGGTCTCTTTTTGTTCGTTTTAGGCACGTCTGTGTTTCTATGGTCATTTTTAAACTGTGTTTTGTATTTGGATGCACAACTGTAATTCATTTTCGATGCAAGTGTGTTAAGCTTTCTGTTCTCTTATTCTCTGTACTGTGTTTGCCTCCTCTCTTTTTGACGTAGCCTAGCTTTTACCATTTTTTACTGATAGTCCTTTTTCTTTTTATTTTACGCTTCGCATTAGACCTTCTTAAATTTCTCTTGACAACCCTGTCAGTATGAACGCAGCAATAGCTTAGTCTGAAAATTGCATTAATCCAAAATCCAGTTTTCTACACCATGTTTGAATTTGTTTTATGTATTCGTGCGTTGTCGTGTTCGCTGTGTTCTTTGGTGACCAGTTATTCCAGAATTTCAATGACATAAACGAATGGCAACGGATGTTTTCGTGTTTTTCCCACGCATTTTGAGCACGATTACGCTGGTTGACATCGTTCAAGTACTAGTTTTCAACTACTTTAATTATTAAATTTTTATTATCTAAATCCGTAGTCATTTGTTTTGACGTCCACTTCCCAAGGTCTTCATCAAAGCCTGACTCGATCGCACTCCGCAACTTACGCTGTTCCAAAGCCGCACGAGAGCTCCTCAAGTATGATTATTATTGTCACTTAATAATAGGTATTTAATCTTTACGCTAGCCATTTTTATAACATAACACAAATAACTTCAGATTTCCGTAGTTACAAAACATTACCTGGGCCTGTTATTGTTAGAATTATGAGTCGTTTAATAAACACGTTGGCAATATCACATCCATAGTCAAGCATGCCATGTTTTATATTTCTTCTATTTTTTGTACTTTACCCATGGTTACCAACTCTGATTAAAAGTAAAGAGGACTAATAGTCACTTAAAAAAAAAACACAAATAAGTTAACAATATTTCAACACATATTAAATACAACAAAAAGAATTATTCTGGCAGTTTCCACAAACCAAGTAAATTTATTCGCTGTACGTGTATGTGTTCTGAACAGTATTTTGTTCTTTCAACAATTCAGCAGTTGTTTTAAACTTAGGGATTTAGTTTACAGATTGAACATATTTGTTGGAAACAACTCTTTATGCCAAACAAAATTTCTTTGTACGCTAAGTCAATCACACGTTTTCTACAACTCAATACATTGTAACAGTTCATCGACATTGTAATTTGTTTATATTCACGTAACACATTTTGAAGACTGGATTTGTTGCATCGACAAAAGCTTTGGTTGGTGTGAAAACCCCACTTGTTTAGTTTCAGCCAACCGAATTAGTTGAACGAACTTCGCTATCCCTGAGAGTAGATCCGCTGTAAAATTGGCGATAGTTAGGTCTACACGCGATGTTATAATAGTCATGATACGAAAATAGTTAATCGAGAAAAGACAAAACATTGATACGATTCAGCATTCTGTTATCATCATAAATACTTGAAGATAAGTAAACTAAACATTCCTTTTATTCTCATTCGCAATTGGTTTGTTTGGGCTCTGTGATGTGCCGTGGCCAGGTTTACCTCTTGAGTTTCTTTTTTTAGCATACCTATAATAAACACATGTTACGGGTAAATTTAAAACTAGTTAACTTATACTGTTTGCAGTATAAATAAGTACACATGCCGTTCGGGCAATCCTAACCCGACATGGTGAATATGGCTGTTACGTGTTCGAAAATAATAACGGCAGAAAGAGTGTTTTGTAACAAAAGTTTCCACTGTATATCCAGAAACTGTTCATTCACTTGGGTAGGTCTCCGGTTTTGCGGAAAAAATTTAGCTATCTGATATTTTAGTTTAGCGTATGTCGTTGAGATATGATTCATAATTCTTTAAGTCTACCATGTTGAGTATCATGTTGTTCGTTTTGTGTTGTTCTCCTGTCCTGTTGTGATATTGAGACACAGTCACCATATTATTCTTCGTGCTTCTGGTTGTGAGTAATGTTGTATCGTCGACGGTCACCATTACGTCTCTGGAGTCTGGTATCGTTTTCGAGAGAGAAGATGTACTCTTGTTTTATGGAAATTAATACTCGGTGGTTCTTATTTTTTATTTACTTTCTTTTAAAGAACAGTGATATCGGTGCATTGGAATGAGGGAAGAGATTCCTCTATAAACAACTCTTTTGATATAAATTTCAATTTTACAATACTTCAATTGAAACAGAGTTCATTGCAATTAAATCCGAAACTGAAACATCGACCTCTGTATTACCAACGATCAAAACATGCTTTTTATTACTTTTGAAGACAACTTTTTGAATGCCGTTTTTTGCACTTTATATAATGAAGATTTAAGAATTTTCGAACATCTTCTAAATACTATCGAACATACCGAACATGACATTTCTGCTAATGTGGCTAATCAAATTATATTAATAAAAAATTTGGAAGATAGAGTAATCAGAAAATTAATGCAATTATATATTGCTCATTATAATGCCGTATACTCTAATGTAAGTCAGTTAGTACATGAAACTGTTGAAATAATTGTAACATAAAGTTTTAAGATTGATTTGAATACTATGCTATTGCGCATTAGTGAGGCTAGTGGCATAATTTAGCCGATTCTGAGACAGGATACGGAATGTGATGCCCGCCGAAGTGTGATTCCCGCCATGTTGTGACGTCACGACCCTGGCCACCATGTCGGATGTCCTTGACATTTAACCTGACCTTGACCTTTTTATCAAGGTTACAAGTGTCAAATTACCAAAATTTTCAAAAATTTCGAAAATTCTAAAACTCTAAAAAATGTTAAATTAAAAAAATTAAAAAATTAAAAAATTTTAAAAAAATTTCAAAAATTAAAAATATATCAAATTTAGTTTTCAAAAATTCAGTACAAGTTAAAAAAAACTTTTAAAATTTTCTGAAAAATATATTACCTCCGTCATGTTTCCGACTACCACATTGTTTCCGGCAGCCATATTGGGGTTACCTTCGCTTCTATGAATTTTTTTTCGATTTCGCATTCCATCCGAACCCCGGACATATTTCATAAATAAAATTAAATAACATTCTCTTTATATTAAAACTTTTAAATAAAAGTGATTTAATAAAATAATTTTATATAGAAATTATTTAATTAAAACTACTACCGACAAGTCTTACACGGACGAGTTTTAGTGACACACTGACTCCCCCCACCACTTTTCACATGTATATATTAAGTCACCATACCTCCTCCCTAATTATCCCCTCCCCTACCCAGCAAGTATTTTAATTGGCTGTTGGTCACCTTTTTAACTCCCCCCCCTCCTTTTTTTCCTCCTACTTTTCCAATTTTTTATCCCTCATGTAAACAATATTACCTATAAAATTCTCTCTAAACCAGAATGACATCTATGTCTTGACATAGCAGCTACATGACCCTGAGAAGTAGTGGCCATCGATTGAGATTTCGTATTGATCATCAATATCAAAATTAATCTAAATATTTATTTTTAAATAAAAGTATTGATAAAATAATTTGAAAACTATATTTAAATGTCACTAATGAATACTACTTCAACATGACTTCCTTCTTAGCTACATCCGATCGATTCCCAATAAAATCAATTAATAAATTATAAAAAAAATCCCTTTTTGATTAATTTTTTATAATAACTACACTGACATAATTTCCTACCAAATTCCATCGACTAATCTCAAGCTCCTACCAACTCAGCTAACCTTCTTTATTTTCCGATAAAATCAGCTATTCATTTAAAAAATAATAAATTATTTTGGATACTTGCATATGCAAGACTCTTCGACTACTTTCAAACATGGCGTACACCATCCGAACAACACCACTCCGTTCAAGAAACAGACACATCACTTAATATCCATAATATTTATGCTAAACACGCCACACCTACACACCGTACCACCTCCACCCACCCCTCACCCCTTAACACGCTACCACCACCACATAACCCCCACTCCCTCACCACCCCACCACCCCTACACCCAT
>PNEQ01064064.1:0-32823 GCA_003012365.1 Medauroidea extradentata | reverse complement strand
TTTCTATCCTGTCTATACTTTTTGCACGAAAAAAGTATTTACATCGTATTAATTATTCTCGTCAAACTCCCAAAATAAAAAAATCATGTTTTCCCAAATATCACATTTTATTTACATATAATCTGTACTAAACTACATGTAAAATAAACATCGCAACCCTTGTAAATATATTGAGTCTTTACTTTAAAATCATCACAGCCATGTCCTCATGATTGGGCAACAAATAAACATGGTTTAGTGCACTCATCAATTTCGTGCCATGTACACATGTAAGATTGAGCCGTGAGTAGTTTTACCTGCTTATTTTAGGTTAGCACAAACCGACCTCCTGTTAGTTTATGACTGGTAGAATTTTCTAACATATAAAGGGATGTGGGTGCTCGGAAGCTGAACTAATAACAATAAATGTTTTCCTCGCGCCATACATTGAGAGATTTACTGACTACATGGTAGCATTATAATGGTACCAAGTATCGAAAGGGACTTACAAATTATTCTTAACTCTCGCAGAGGAGTTTTTTATGTATTGTATAGTGATAAACAAAAACTCAAATCTTCAGCAGTTTTCTATACACGAAACCGAGCTTTCGTAACCGTACAAAATGAATAGCCTTCTTATGTTAGAAGAAAAGTTTAAGTGATACGTTATCAACTTGCCTACTGCAGGATATAGCTATACTCGACTTTGCTCCATGAATAGTGTTTTGCGTACGTGAGTTAAAGCAACTTACAAGACGTAGCTAACTCTGGACGATATCATATTTTAATGGAATTTAACGTAACTCGTTCAATAAAGAAAATGTAGTCTTACAGTACTGTCATAATATTGACGCAGAAACGATGACTTCTCATCCTGAACGGTGATTAGTGTGTGAGTGAGAGATTTTGGTCAGCGCTCAACATACAGGTCTTTTAGCGCCGGTGAGGGAGGACATGATGTGTGTATGAAGCAACGTCGGAATGAAAGGGCGGGGAAACGGGAGATATCCGAGAAACCCACCGACCAACAGCTTCGTCCGATATGGTCCCATACATGCGTTAATCCGGGGAGGCGAATGGTCCGATCATTCGGCCACCCCGGCCTTCCTTACGGTGACTGGTCAATTTAGGTTATCATTACAGCCCATCACCTGTGTGTTAACGACAAGTTACACTGGAGACAAACCAGGCATAAAATAAAAGATTCTGTTTCCATTGTCAGCAGCAGTAAAATAATGAGTCAACAAAGTGTTAAATTCCGTCTCATGACCGCACAGCCACAGCATGGCATTTGATAACTAAGCGGCGAGGTGTTACAATGCGAAGGTGAGTGGAGGTCTGAGGTGCTCTAATATTAGCGAAGTGAAACGAACCGACATCTAAAACTTGCAGGCTATATAAGACTACGTGCGAGGGGAATTGAACAGAGTCGTAATTTTAACGCCGCGGATCTTGCCAGAGCCTGCCTGGCTAGCTTCTGGTGGCACACCCAAAATCCGTAGATTTAGTGGTGCCCCTTCCTCTGCTCTGACACAAAAGGTACAACTGATTAAACTGAAGAAGCAAGTCGACTACGGCAAAGAGATGAGTCTCAGCCTGGAGTGGTCTCCGGCCATGGCCAACTAATCGATAATTCCGTGGGGTTACTGGAAAACTTTGGTAAGTGCATAACTAGTGCTTGTTACCAACTTTTTCTTCCAGTAATTCAAAGATTTCTGTTTCCTGTTGCCAACACTGTAGGGCGTAAGCTTGCTTGCGCTCAGGATTATAGGCGATGGCCGCCAGAAGTGCTCAGACTCCTCGCACCACGACTTCAGTTTTGGACAGCTCGGTGCGACGATACATTTTCAACTTTCGCGCCACTACATCTGATCTGTAAGTTCGGCTGGAGACGTACTTCTTTGCTACCATTATCTTGGCTGCAGGTGCACCAATAAACAAAAACACAGCTGTAAAATCCCCTCCCCCCTAACAAAGGTATTGAAGAAGACGGGTAGTAGTACGAGAATGAGCTGCCTAAATATTGACGCCAGAGACTGAGCAATCAGCAGACAAGGAAAACCTGCGGCCTGAGTACGAACATTATACATAGCAAGATTCGTTCCGTTGAGAAGCTATTTTCTCCGTGTTTCACCGCATTCGGGATTGGGCTGAGTACGAAAGCCTCATGTTTCGTTACTGAACGGCATTTTCTGTTTTTTGTTTGATTATGCTACAGTGGTAGCAAACGCTAAACTTGAGTACGTGCGATTGTCACAGATGGTGGATACTGGCGATAAAATACGTTAGCAAATTATTTTCTTTAAGAAACAATATTAAGTGACTTCTGTGAAATAATGTTGTTTGATTCAAAATAACCACAATAATATTACTGAGAGCATAGCACCGCACTTTAATATATCTGCAAGCATAAATCTGTGTTTAGATAACTGAAGTCAGTTATGAAAATCGAAGTATTCAAGTATCGAATGGCGTGAGTGGCCGACGGCCAAACTACAAACTAGGCTGTTGATTTTTTTCTTCAACAAGTAGCGGAGTTTGTAAAATATCAATATTTGAGACAATGTTCATATAGAAATTACCACGGTGAGGACACTTTATAGGTGCCAGCTGGATGCTTGTTTTTAGTTGGGGAAGACACAATTATAGCTAATATCGCGTTTCGTCATCGCGTTTTTTTTTTCCTGAGAGAGGAAAGAGAAACTATATTGTATTGTTCTTGTTTTGTCCCCTTGCCACACCTAATAAAAACAATCTCTTAAATCTCTGGATATTCCTTAATTATTATCTGCGAAGAGTCGTACATAAATGTAGCGATTGTGTTACCATCATTTTAGATTCAGTTTCCGTAAAGAAGTACATAAGAGGAGTGTCGTCATAGTGGATGTGAACATTGAATGTATAAAGCCATAGAAATCTTAAAAAAACTGACTCGTCACATTTGTTTTTAAACAGGCAAATTTTGGGCTTAAACGAACTCAATTACTAAAATCGTTCTGTCAGTTTTTGACTAATCCACGAACTGTTTCTTCACGTTACTAAACCTTTTCAACTTTTTCAGATGTAACACATTGCAACTTACACGAATTCTCTGGGCTCTGCTTATGTTCTATGTCACATTCGACACAGAAGTCACTGCAGTCTGTTTTTTATCTACGGAAACCAAAACCGCTTTTCTTACGGAAAATAATTTGAAGTAGGTTTGTACTTCACAGTAAGCTGCTTATCGCGGTCTTTTCTTTGAACTACTGAGACAGCATCCCTTGTAGAGTTTTAATATCCAGGGAGGGAACATCAAAGTGCGATAACTGTGATTTGCCTTCACTCTGATTACTTTTCTTGTGACGTGTGGAATTTAAGAGTTCAAGCATCATATCTCAAACTGAGCCATTCAATTTTGCAGGCCTGTTTGCATGTGTTCCTCTCTTATCTTCAAACGAACTATTTTTAACACATTTTATTGAATCACTCTCGTTCGTTTCATACTAACCTGGAACAGACCCATAAGCGCTTTTTGGCATATTGCTATATCGTCCATACCTACTTTCAATTTGTATGCCCAAGTATGCTGGCGCACTTTCTGTGGATTAGTAACTACGGTTTTAACAGTTACTTGTGTCGTACACCAGGGCAGCTAAACATTTTGACATTCCTAGCTGCAGCTTTGTCAACATTTATTTCAAATGTGTTTCTTTTTTGGGGGGGGGGGAGGTATCGCATTGTTACAACTTTTCACACGAAATTTGTCCACAATCACAAAAGTCTTGGCTTCAATATATAATCTAAAAAATAGGTTTCTGCACCCATTAATTTTGTTGTACGGACTTTTTTCCACCTGCAAGTACTACTTTTTTTTCTTTGTTAACAATGGAGATCCACTTTTTTATTTCACAAAAGCGCAATGCACTCGAACACGAAACACAACCACTTATAAGCTAGCTTATCGTAAACTATAGATGTAAACATAAACATAAAACATTCTACCAACCTCGGGAATTACCAGACCTGTATCTATTCATGGAGTGTTCCTAACGTCACATCAACTATGAGCCCTTACTATAGCAAATATCTCAATTGCATATCGTTTTGCTGCATCTTGACACAACATGAATCTACACCACACATAATACAGGATAGTTCTCAATTAGATGAAAAGTAACTACGTGCTGTCATGGAGAAAAAATTAACTAAATGAGACATGGTTGGAGGGCAACATTTTCAAAAGTCACCAAATTCCGTTGTTACGTAACCTACATATTTTAATTAGTTACATTCAAAACTTGGCTGGTGCATTTTAATTATTTTTGCACGTAATTAAACTCTATACCAGCAGAGTTTTTAAATGTTGCTAATTAAAATATGTAGGTGACAGTATCCCGGAATTCTGTGACTTTTGAAAATACTGTATTTCGGAAATTAGTTGAGGGAAGTACACCCGCGCGCTAGTGTAGTTCCAGTAATGGTCATAGATATTTTATCTACAGAATCTTACATAACTCCTTCCTCTTCTATGGAAAATAACATTACCGCGAGGTGATTTTGGTTGAATTTGCTTTCATTTACAACCAGAGCAAAAACAAATGTGGAACGTTAAAAACAATCCGATGCAACATTATGTACTACGACCTTAACGTAGCACTATTAAATGTACCACATGGTTAAATTTGTGACTTACACACTTTTTAATACTATTACAGTTTTTGTACTCCGTTTAGTAAAAACAATAACAATTGTTTAAATATATATCTCTGTTATGGCTTTACAATGACCAAAACTAACTTTTTTCGTAACGAAATATCGGTAGTTATGTAAAGTACATTTATGCACAGACTTCTACACGAGCTCAAAAATTATAATAATCATTATGAGTAATCCCGTTTCACCGCCCATTAGTCAAATTTTATCACCAATAGCGAACTCGTTAGCTTTCTTAATTGTTGATGCCATCGAACTTTGTTATCCCAGCAGTTCTGCAGAAACGCAACAAAACACACACTGCAAAAGGGTTTGTACTTACTATTTGCGGTGTATGTTTCGTTAAGTGCACAGCGTGTAACACAAAATTCGGTACAAGTTCGTATTCGGGGCACACGCATCTCAGAGAAACTAGGCTGTCGGAGTGCAAGCTCGCTCGTTCGTCGTCGTTGAAGGCGACACCAATCATACCGGTTACAAACAGGTATAACACTCTGCAGGAGGTCCATGACGCCTTGAGATTGCCTGGTCCTTCAGGCCAACAGCGACCGCCAACCCGCACACAGCCGCGTGCTACCAAACCAACTCCAGAGAACGAGCAATGACATGTCGGCTCGTGGTTCCCGATGCCGGTCGCTACGGAGTGCCGTTATCGATGCTGCGTGGCATTTCACAAGCATCTGTTTTCGTAGTAAAGGCCTGCTACTTTTCATCTGGATTTTATTTTATTTTATTTTATTTTATTTTGCTACATCGCCTCGATTTATATACATACAACTATTCAAGTCTGAAGTCAATGGCGTTGAAACGGGGAGGGAGGGGGGGAATAACCCCCACCCCTTTACCACGTAACGACGTAAAATTTAATCATAAGCCAGCGTCCTGCAATGACGTAGCCATTTATTTTTATTTTTTTACGTTTTTCAATAAATACTTACTATTCCTTTTTGTTGTGCCTGGAAAATGTTTTTTATCACGTTGGCTATATTTTTTTTATTTCACGCTGGAGTTAATTGTTTTTGTTTCTCTGCTGACTGTAACTTGTTCCAGTTTAAAAAATGAGCAGTGTCGCAGTAAATAATAACCGGCTTCCGCGCAGCATACACAAGCAACAGAGATAATATCAATGTAGACGCAGTTACCATGTTGTTTGTATCTACGACTACGTGAGTATTAAAACATCTACAGTGTTACGTAAATAGATTTCGTTAGAATGTGTTTGTTTTATAATTTGGTCATCTGGCGCACACTGCTGCTGAACATGAATCTACCGCGATTGCTCACGTCGACGATATTTCCTTGAATACAGAAAGAAGATTAAATAATGATGGAAAAGCGCACGTACTTCAAAATTCGTGAGTGCCGCTGAATAATAATACACTGTGGAATATTGATAGTGTTGGTTCCTTGAATCGTGTACCCTGCTGTGTAACTATATGTCACAAAATTAACTGACTGGATTTTTAAAAATAAATTAAAATACCGAAAGTGACAGTGTTAGAAACATTGGCGGTGGCCTTCATCATATCCAAACCAAACAACTGTGTAGCCTATATGTTCAACAATAAGTAAATTAAGTAAAGACCCTAAGGTTGAGGTGGCTCACTTGTGCACGTAGCTTTTTATACCCCTTAAAGTCAGTTTTGGTAACTTTGTACATTTTTGGGGTAAAATTGCAGCATAACGAACATTTTAATTTATAAATTGGTTTTGCTGCCTACAACCACTATGCATACTTCATAATTCAGAAATGTATTCATTATGATCACAATAGTATTCACGAAGTCTTTAACACTGCCTGTAAACATAAACTAGTCAGGTGGGTGAAAGTTGACAAAGTGACTGTCAACACCTCTTTCGCCGTAGGTCACGGAAACTCACAAGTTATTGTAACTTCTCGACCAGGCTTATTACTCTACTAAATTGAACTTGATGGATTAGGTTGAAGAACAAACTATAAATATTATAAATGCTAACAAGTCCTGTACATTTTAACATTTCGGAAACCTTGCCTAGTTTTAATTTATGACTCCTCACATGTTCAAGACAATTTGGCACTTGATTACATAACCCTTTATTAAAATATAATACGTCATATTCAATACCTTGTTGTGGCAGTAATGTTAAGGATATTTCAAACGTAGTTAATTAATTTTTTTCTGCAAAGTGCTGTTTTTGCTCAAAATATTTCTTGATAGTCAAGAAATATAATTTACAAAACAATGTACAGTATGAAATATTACTTTAATAGATAACCGGTACCGAAAATTATATCTATGCAGCAGTGGATCACATCCTGCAGCATGCAAGAAAGCATTAACTTATCTCGAGAAACATACTGGAGAGCATTTAAGCCAGCAGTTTTTGGCACCAAGATATTAATAACTCAGATGTTTTTAAAATCACAAATACTGTAAATGACTACACTACTGTATAACTACACTCCATAGCCAATGTAAACTTGTGTCATTTCTTGTGGGAAGTTAAGGCCAAGTTGTACTGGGCCAAACACGACTTCATGACTTTAAAACACGTACTTGTGCAGTGCAAGTATTAAGTAAAAAGGATAACATATTTTTTTTAAAAGCCTACAGCAAATCTGATTGTGCATTAAAAGAGTTTTTTGGCGTGTCAGTATATAAAGTAAGAAGTTACTCTCTCAGTGTCTCGGCACCGAGGCCAGACTAGAATGTGAGATTCTGAATTTGGGCAATGCAGCTAATGAGCCAATAAATTAGAACATTCCCAACACTACGTTGGTTTATGTTGCCACCCTTAACTGCGAATGTTTGAAACAGAGAGTAGAAGCAAAGTTTACCCTACAATGCTGTTCATTGTCTGAATTAACATTTTACTTGTAAATATCCATTAAACTGCAGGGTTTTATTACCTCCATATGTGCTGAAGTGCATCATTGTATTGTATTTGAATATTAACCTAACAACGTATTATCACATACTTCTTTGAAGTGGAACTGCCACTTTCACAGTATAGTACTAATATGTTCTGTTACTAGTATATAGTTCTGTTGGTTTATGTTTACTTAAGTTTTTAGTGTTTTGTGAAACAGATGAATATTCATACCCTTTTTCTCATAAAATTACCTATCTCAAAATGGAGTAAACTATTTCCAGCTGGCATGTGGTAATCATCTATCGCCCAGAACAGGAATTGTTTGGCTATGAACAAAGTGCACAAAAATACAAACATTAAAATCTGCTGTATTTGGTTTCTTGCAATACAACAGACTGCTGTGTAATACTGTTCTTGGCTACTTCCATGATCTTATGAACTGTTAACATTAGGATAAAATTTCATCACATCACTGTAAAGCTTTATTAAATTTGGATCAAGTTATAACTTTGCATGGTAGCGAAAGAAGTTTCCATGTTATTTCTATTTAGAAACAAGGAGTTTCCAGCATAACTGATAAGCCTACTTTCCTGTAAATGGGTGCAAATAAACCCTGAAAGCCAATATCGTATTCGTCCCAATTGGAGAGAGCGAGCGGACCAGTCAGCCCAGTTCAACCAGCCTGAAACATCGGCGGATGTGTACCACGACATCAATCGGTACATTTTCAAACGCTATTTCGCAAAAATGTTTGAAATTACTTGAATTATTGTCAATGGGAGGTTAAAGAAAGCAATCTTGCCTAATTTTCTTTCATGGAAAATTGTTTATATTTTAAATTATGTTCTTACAGCAAAAGTAATGCACTGAAAAAAAAAAAATTTTCCTGCAAAAACATTTTTGGGTAAACACTAAAATATTTAGTGGTTATTAAAAATTTTTGCAGCGACCACAAAAATGTTTTGCAGTCGGTACAAAAAATATTTAGCAGGGTGAATACCAACAAAATATTTTGTGACCACCACAAAATATATTTTTTCCGTGTGTATGAATTAAATTTGTAAATTTCAATTGCATAATATATTTATAATTATATTGCAGTATAATGTTAAATAATATCAGCAGAGTTATCCCAATTTACTTGTAGGCCTAACGGAATATTTTCAACACTGTCAACTTGACGATAAATATTAGCTTCAACCAGTGTACACAAAGAGTTTCAAACCATTATGAATTCACATGTAAAGTTCTAAAAACACAGCAGATGTTCATCTGTGCATCCCTGCATCCATGAAAGACCCTTACCCCATATTTTGGTCATCATTAAAACAAAATAAAATGTCCACCATGATCAGATTAAAAACGTGTGTTTCTGCACTTTGCTGTGTCTCACAAGCTATACTTATGTTTCAGCAACGACATAGAACACAAGCTACCATATCAAAATTAAGAACGAAATGTAAAGAATAAATACGCAACGAGGCAATTAGCTGTAGTCACCACACCTGTGTCGTCGTTTGGATACAATCATTAGACACAGCATCGCGAAGCTGTGTGAGAGATGCAAGATTGTGGTTAACAGTATGTGAGAAGCATTCATGTAAGTTTGAATAATTCTGTACGCATCTATCTTTCCCTTTTTCTGTACTCTATGTTCTATGCATGTTGTACTGATGTGTTTTGTTATTTTATTTATTATTGTGTGTGTTAAAAAAAAAGATGGTGTGATACCCAACTAAGGTGCTGTTTTTCATATGAACATTTGCAGTGTCTTCCTGCTTTAAATTAACTACACTCTAGACTGAAGAGAATTTCACAGAACATTTTTTGGTCCTCCGGTCCCGAATATGTGTAATCAGTTAATTTGTGAATATCGTCGGGCGTCGTTATTGTGCCAGTGTGTATCTATATATGCAACAGGTAAAACGGAAGCACTTTTAGCATAGAAAAAAGTCTCTAAGGTAAATGTGACTCGTGCAGAAATAGTAGTTGAAAAAATTACAATTGGTGGTTCATATACAATTACGGTACATAAAAAAAGAATAGAACTAATAACGGAGGAGATTGACAAATTATTAGCAAGCATTTGCCTTGAAGCAAAGAAGGATGAAGAATACAATCTTCGTGAAATAGATTTAGGCGAAGCTAAAGAGCGGTTAACAACACTGCCTGTTAAATTATCAGATGTAGAACTAAAGAAAAATGAATGTAATTAAATAGCAGGTAGTAGCAGCAACAGCAGCAGAAGTGAGGTAAAGTTACCTAAATTGCAGTTACCAGTATTTGATGGGAACCTTCAAGAGTGGTTATCGTTTAGAGATCTGTTTGAGGCAGCTGTGCATAACAATACGAATCTGACTGGTGCACGAAAATTGCAGTATTTGAAAGGTTTGATACAAGGGGAAACAGCTGTACTCTTGGAATCTATACCAGTAAGTAGTGCTAATTATAGTGAGGCCTGGGTAATTCTGAATGCCAGGTATGAAAATAAACACGACTTGATTGACTCAACCTTAAAATAACTGTTCTCGCAGCCAGCATTGCAGTCAGAGTCTGCTGTAATGTTACGCAGGTTATTGGATAATGTGGTAGAGAGTGTCAGACTCTAAAAGGGTTCTTGGGCAGCCAGTTGAACATTGAGATTCAATACTGTTTTTTTAGTGAGAGAAAAACTTTATAATGATTCAAAAAGGCAGTGACAGTTGTCACAAATAACTGAGGAGCTACCCACATTTGCACAATTAACACATTTTTTGGAAAACACAACTCGTTCCCTGTCTGCAGCTGAGTTAAGAGAACATAATAATCAAGCCGCAACTGAACTTAGGAGTATACTACACAATAATGCCTCAATATTACACAATGCCAGTCAGACAGACTACATGTGCGTAAAATGCAAGGACAAACATTCATTGCGAAAGTGTCCTGAATTTCTTAGCGCATCAGAAGAGGAAAGACACATTTGTTAAGGACAGTGGATTGTGTTTTAATTGCGTTCGGAGTGGATGCGTTGTTAAATGATGCAAGTCTTCAAATTGTAGGTTATGTCATCGTTTTCACCATACCTTGCTGCATTTCAGTGATGATAAAGGAAATGCATCTGAAGGTAGTACTGAAACAGAGGTTGCAACACATCATGCTGAGGATGTAGCATTTTCGCAAGCTCTATTAGCATCTGCTATTGTGAATATTACTGACAATAAGGGAAGGGAAATTGCAGTTCGCGCATTGCTTGATTCCGGCTCTGAAGCAAGTTTTGTGACAGAACACTGTGTCCAAAAGTTGTGTTTGCAGAAGAAACGTTCTTAGATTTCTGTCTCTGGGTTAGCTTCAATACCAATTGGTCAGTGTGTCAGTGCAGTTCATCTGAACCCCCAACCAACATTCAACGAGGAGCCCTCATATGCACTTAAGGCATTGGTCCTTCCTAAATTAACAGGATTACTTCCCAAAGAGTCAATACAATGGACAAATAAGTGGCCACATCTTAAGGGAATAAAACTAGCAGATCCTACGTTCAATTCACCAGGAAAAATTGATTTACTACTAGGTGCTGATACATATCCATTTCTAATTCGACCAGGGCATCACATCGGGCCAGCAGAATCTCCAGTGGCAATTGAGACTGTATTTGGATGGGTATTATCTAGACTAGTAGACACACAAATGAGGCAAGTTGCGACAGTTTTTCATGTACAATCAGATGTGAATGAAACACTAGAAAAAATTTTGGGAGCTGGAGGAGATCAAATCAGTGAAAATTGTAACTGAAGAAGAAATATTGTGTGAACATAATTTCTACACAACCCATAAATGAGATGATAGCGAGAAATATATAGCGAAGTTCCCATTTCGATGATAGCTTGGAGAGTCGCGCAGTTTGGCTGTCTCAATATTACTCAGACTAGAGACAGCTGATACAACAGTCAGACAGATACCATTGTAATTACATGGATGAATATCTTTCATTGGGTAATATGGAGTAAATTTTAGCAGATTAACCAGAAGTGTCAGTTCATGTGATGTATTTTATTCCTCACCTGTCTGTAATGAAGGAGAGCAGCAATAGGTACTACAAAACTGAGGGTGGTGTTAGATGCATCAGCAAAAACAATCAGTAATATTGTTGCATTATAAGTTGTTGGTGGGTCCAAAACAAGGTGACATATTTTCCTTGCTTATAAGATTTAGGGAGCGCACAGTTCTCCTGGTAGCAGATGTTGCTAAAATGTAACGCTGAGTTGGTGTGCATGATACAGACACTAATTTTCAAATAATAGTATGGAGATCATCCTTAGAACAGCCCATTCAAGATTACAGGTTTCTTACCATCACGTATGGAGAATATTGTGCACCATACCTCGCCATCAGAAGTCTATGGCTAAATGGTAATAGGCCTCTTATGGCATCATATGTTGTCCTTAGGGATTTTTATGTTGATGACCTATTATCAGGAGTGGACAGTATCAGTGAAGCAATAGATTTGTATTGTCAACTTATCCAGATATTGTAGAAAGAAGGCTGTGAACTGCAACAGTGGGTGTCCAGTTCTTCAGAAATTACAGATTCATTATCAACTTCTTTGAGACACGCTGTTGTACCCTTGAAGTTTGATGACACATCAGTTAAGGCACTGGGAATTGAGTGGCATCCACGCAGTGACAAGTTTGCTGTGTCTGTAAGTCCAACGAAACTGAAATTAACTATGATCAAATGAGCTTTACTTTCAGAATTTTCTAAAGTGTTTGACCCATTACGATGGCGGTCACAGGTAACAATAAAAGGAAAATTGTTGCTTCAGTCCCTCTGGGAATTGCAATTGCAGTGGGATTATCCTCTTCCCAATTACGAGTGCAACATGTGGACTTAGTATAACAAGGAGCTGTCTATTCTCAAAAGTATTAAATTTTATAGGCAAATAATTTTGTCAAAGTTACGTTCTATGGAACTTATAGGGTTTTGTGATGCATCTGAAGCAGCTTATGCAGCTGTGGTGTACTTAATATCTCAAAATGAAGATGATATCATTGTAGTATGCTTGACTGCTGGAAAAAACAAAAATAGCACCAGTAAAGCAAGTGTCCATTCCTCGCTTGGAACTATGTGGTGCAGTGCTTCTTGCTAAGTTGCTGAATGAAGTGAGGAAGTCGTTGACAGTTAAAGTAACAAATATGTTAGCATTCACTGACTCAACTGTTATACTGGCTTGGTAGCATCACCACCTAAACATTGAAAGACCTTTGTGGCAAATAGGGTTTCAATGATCTAGGACCTTGTTGACCCATCCCAATGGTCTCATGTTGATGGCAGAGACAATGCTGCAGCAGCGCATCACGAGGGTTATCTACACCAGAGCTACCTTGTCATCCACTGTGATGGTCTGGTCCAGCATGGCTGCATGAGCATCAGTTGCCATGTAAGACATCAGGAGATGTCGACAAACATCTCATTGTAAGTGAACAGAGACAAGTAGTGACTATAGCCTGCACCAAATTTGATCCTTCCATTCTAGACAGATGGTCATCATTGAATAGACTTCAGAGAGTAACTGCCTGGTGCTTAAGGTTTTTTTAAAAACTGCAGAACAACAAGGAATGAAATAAATATGTCTTCCTCCTTATCCATAGAGGAACTTCATCAAGCTATGTTCCATTGGGTGAAAATCGCACAAGGTGAAAGTTTCACATCAGAAATACAGTGCCTCAAAAAAGGTAAGCCAGTGTCTGCAAAGAGTTGCATTGCTAGTCTTTGTCCATTTTTAGACGATGATGGGGTGATCAGGGTGGGCGGTTGTCTGAACAAAGCCTGCATCCCAGAAGAACAAAAGCACCCCGCCTTACTTCCAAAACACAGTAAGCTTGTCGAGCTAGTAGTATGAGATACTCACGTAAACAATCTTCATTCTGGTCCGCAGTTAGTCCAGGAAAATATTTTTTAAATATACTGGATACCTGGAGCTAGAAGCATTGTCAGTAAAATTGTCAAAATATGTGTGAAATGTCATCGCCGTCAAGCAAATCAGCAAAGCAATTAATGTGTGATCTCCCAGCTGCTAGGTTATCCTCTGCACGACCTTTTTTGCATTGTGATGTTCATTACGCAGGCCCGTTCAGTTTTCGCAATTGTAAGGGTAGGAGAAATACACACATACAAGTGCTATGTAGCACTGTTTATATGTATTGCGACCAAAGCAGTTCATTTAGAACTCATGAGTGACTTGTCGACAGCTGCTTTCATTGCAACACTGAAGCGATTTGTGTCACGTCATGGTAGGCCTAGTGACATGTATTGTGACTGTGGAACTACTTTGTTAATGCTGCTAGGGAACTGAAAGACTTGATTGCATTAATTAGCACAGAACATTATCAGTTGTCAGTGAGACAGCATCTTGCAGAGCAAGGCGTATCTTGGCACTTCAATCAACCATCTGATCCCCATCAATGGGGAGTTCTGGAAAGCTGGAGCGAAAAGTATGAAGTACCACTTTTAATGCATTATTGTTAACAGTACTCTAATATTCGAAGATCTGTACCCTGTGCTGACATCAGTTGAAGCTTGTCTCAGTTCACTGCCATTTACTGCTTTTTCTAATGATCCAAATGTCTTAAGCGCACTTACTCTTGGACATTTTTTTGATAGGAGATAGTCTGCTGGCAATACCTGAACGTGAAACTTCAGTACAGAGACTTACCCATGTTTCCAGATGGCATCTGCTACAACACCTGGTCAGCAGAGTATCTTTCCAGGCTCCTGAATCGGCCGAAAAGGTGGGTGAAGATATCAAATTTTCAGTTAGGCGAGCTGGTCATCATGTAGTATGACAAACTACCAGCCCAGTAGTGGAAACTCGGATTGAAACATTTCCTGGTTAAGATGGACTTGTACGGACAGTGTTGGTGAAAACTGCAGCTGGTGAAATTAAGAGGCCTGTGTCGATGGCCATTGCCATTTCAGACATGACTTAATTAAGAATTGTGAATTATTTCCAAATTTTGCTCATGTACTTTAAATAGTAGCTATAAATTTAACTGGAGTTTGGATGTAAATTATAAATGTTGTTAACAGTAGTTAACATGGTGAGCGGAATGTTTGGACCAATATTTTCTATGTGTAGCATGTGTGTAAGTTTGAATAGTGCTGTATTTGTCTTTTCCTTTTTCTGTACTCTATGTTCTATGGATGATGTTTTGAAGTATTTTGTTGTTTTGTTTATTACTGTGTGTGTTAAAGAAAGGGTGTGTTCTTTAACTAAGGTGTTGTTTTAATATGAAATTTTGCAGTACCTCGTGCTTTTAAGTAACTACACCCTCGACTTAAGAGAACATCACAGAACACAGATGTTGATAATGGACCAATGTTTAAGTGATATTTTTGGCAATAAGAACAACTGATATGTACTCAATAACAGGAATGCCAATGAAAATATTAAACATATTTTATAAGTTACGATTATTGGTCAATACTGTAGAAAGACTACATAAGTATTGGTTTGTTTATTTGTATTCATCACTGAAATATTGTGAATTTTTCTGGCTGTGTTTTTATTAGCCAATTACTGTTATTTTGTATTTTATCATTTAAGTTACTATTTGACTTCATTTGACTTCTTGAACAGACGTAGGTAATTCAGTTTTATTTTATTTTCAGCACAATTATCATAGTTGCCATGTGCTGTGTGTAAATTATGTGAGAAATAAATGTTTACTTAAGTACCGATTACTGAGATGACCAGATGGTAAACATTAGATTTATTTTCTATGGATTCTTTTGTTTATGTTTGTTTTGCTCATTGGTGACATAAAGAATTTTTCGTAGCATAGTGTAGTACATTCTGCTTTCGCGTATGTTAGGTTATGCAATGAGTACCGGATCCACTTCTGTTACCTTTTTCATGCAAATAAAAGAAGGTTGGTTACTGTGCACTGTTAAATACTAAGTTAAGTTTCATTCCATTGATAATCAATAACTCGCAATTTCAAGTACAACCATAGGTAACGACATAGATCTAAAAAGATGACAACAACAACAACCACATTACAACACACAACACCTCCTCCCCTGTTAAGATATCACAACACATAATCCTTCAATTTCGTTGGAAGTTGCCTCATGCGTCTGTGGGTCCCCCATGTGGTCACCCCTGATCTCCTGTTTGGATTTCCTACAAGGGCTTAACATTTGATTTGGTTGGTCAAACCCTTTAAGAGGACTATATCCATTGCTTAGTGAATCAGGATTATCATAGTCTTGGGTCACTGAGAACCAGCCCCCTTCCTGGAGATCCGAACGTTCTGCCACATGTCGATGCTCAATTCCTCTCTCTGATGGTGTTCTCAATGGCAGTGGGCTGACAACCTGAACTCCAAGATTAGATCTTGCAAATTGTCCTTTATTTACATGTTTATTGTGATTCTTTCCTTCCATCCTGGTATGTACAGGTGTCTGCAACTGTGTCCTGATCATTTGTGTCTGCCTATTCTGCACTTTCCGTGGTAAGAGTTGATCCACATGTCGCCTGTACCTCTTGTTGGACATATCAGCCACTTCATAGATCCAATGCCCTTGTGAAGCTATTACGACTCCTGGCAACCATTTTGTAACTCAACTATAGTTGCGAAACAGCACTAACTCCCCTACCTGGAACTGGTGTTTTGGAACCTCGGTATCTTGTATTGGCTGTGTATGTTCCAATGTGTTTGTCACTGGTCATAACTGGTCCAACGCTGTTCGCAGTAGCCGTCCCATCAACAGTTATGCAGGAGTCTTCTGCGATACAGAACATGGTGTTGTACGGAGTGCTGAAAGTATTCTGGCTATTCTTGTTTGCCAGTCTCCATCCTCTAATTTTCTTAGCTTCCCCTTTACTGTTTGCACCATCAGTTCCACTTGGCCATTACTGGATGGGTGAAAGGGTGTCGCTTGAACAAGCCGAATGCCATTCTTTGACGCAAACTTCTTAATTTCCAGGGACACAAATGCTGTGCCATTGTCCGAGACTACACACTCGGGAATGCCATGACAACTTAAAATCTCCCTCAGCTCTCTAATCACAGCTGCCGATGACATTGAGGGCACGATTTTCACCTCCATCCATTTTGAGTATGCATCCACCACTATTAGAAACATCTTTCCTTGAAAAGGTCCGAAAAAATCAACATGTAGTCTCGCCCATGGTTTTGTCTCTGGCGGCCAACTAGCCTCTTTCAGCTTCGGAGGATTAGCGCGAAGCTGTTGACATTCTAGACACTGTCTTACCACCTGTTCTATGTCATGGTCCATTCCTGGCCACCACATGTAGCTGCGACTTACCGCTTTTGACCGAACAATCCCACCGTGGTTGGCATGAAGCTTTCCCAATAATTTTTTTCGCAATACTGTTGGCAGAATCACACGATTAATGTGAATCTCTGGTGCCGGTAATGGTAGCCTACTTAAGGCATTAGCATGACCAATCTGTGTCTCCGGTCTATGTACTAACTGGTAGTCGTACATGGACAACAAGAGGTTCCAGCACAGCAACCATGGCGACAATATGTCTGGGGTCTGTTTCATCGGGTCCAGAAGTCGCAGGAGAGGTTTGTGATCGGTAACCACGGTAAATGTTCTCGCTGCCAGATATTGTCTGAATTTTGTCACCCTAAACATGATCGCTACAGCCTCCTTATCTATCTGGGAATAATTCTTTTCGTGCTTCTGCAGAGAACAGGAACCGAATGCTATGGTTAATTCACTGCCATCTTCATTTTTATGGACTAACACTGCCCCAAGTCCATATTCTGATGCATCACAGGTTAGGACTATGGGTTTGGATGAATCATAATGTGTGAGCACTGCTTCAGACTGCAGGGGCCCTTTTGCTGAATCAAACACTTTTTGATGTACTTCTGTCCATTCCCATTTCTTCCTATTGTCTAGCAGCCTATGTAATGGCTCGAAATGGTTCGCTTTATTGGGTAAAAACCTCTCGTAAAAATGCAGCAGTCCCAAAAACGACTGAAGTTCCTTCTTTGTGGTTGGGGCTGGAGCATCGTGAATTGCTCTTACCTTCTCCTATGTTGTGTGTATTCCACTGTTATCCACCCGGTATCCCAAATACTTGACTGTCAAAGCTGCGAACACACATTTAGATTTTTTAAGCTGTAGGCCTGCTGCCTCAATTCGTTTAAGCCCTTGGTGTACCCGTAGCCAATGTTGTTCTTCTGTTGCCCCGGTAATTAATATATCATCCAAGAGCACAACTACCCCAGGTATCCCTGCCAACAAGGTTGCCATCAGCCGCTGAAACATTGCAGGGGCATTAAAAATTCCAAAAGGCAGCCGTTTTACTCGAAATAGTCCTTTCATAGTATTTACAGTAAGATTATCTGATGTTGCCTTATCTACTGAAACTTGTAGGTAGGCTTCTGCCAAGTCTAACTTTGTAAAAAGTTTTCCTCCTGCCAAGTTTGAGAAGGCCTCATTTATTGTTGGACGGTGGTAGCCTAATCAGTTTTCTTGCATACTGCATTAACTGTGCATTTGTAGTCACCACACAATCGTATAGAACCATCTGCTTTCCTTATTGGTACCAATGGCGTAGCCCATGCTGAGTATGCCACTGGTTCAAGTACCCCTCGCTCTACCAAGCTGTCAATTTCTGTGCTGACCTGATCTGCTAAAGCGAATACTACAGGCCGGCTCTTACGAAACACTGGTTTTGTCCCAGCCTCCAATTCTACAGTCACTTGTGGTCCTGTATATTGCCCAAGTTCCTTTTCTCCAAATACTTGAGAGTATGCTTCGATCATCTTCGCAGTTTGTTCTTGCTGTAAATGGTGAATCCCTTTTACACTGTTCCCTAAGGGCTCCAACCAACTACGTCCGAGTAGACTTGGGCCATTCCCTTTTGCCACTGACAAGGATAATCTAGCTGAAGCTGTTTTAGTTTGCACATCCACAGTTAAGGACCCCAAAACTCCCAGCCTTTCTTGACACCATGTGTGTAATACCATGTTTGCAGCTTGTAGTTTCGGTTGTGTAGGACACAATTGTCTGTATGTTTCACTGCTAATAATTGTGTGACCTGCCCCTGTGTCAACTTCCATATCTAGCATCTGACCATCTAACCATACCTCCACACAGATTAACGGGTGTCTTCTCCATGGGTTGCTGTTGTACATGTGGTACATTTCAGTGTCCTCTTCAAAAGAACCCTGGTTTTCACTCATATTTTAATTAACATGAGGTCTACTTCTGCCATATTTTGACTTCTGTATGCTGGTAAATTGTTGTTTGGATTTCTTTGAAATACAAGCCCTTTCTAAATGACCTTGTTTGGAACAAAACTTGCATACTGTAATCCGGTGCCTGCATGTGTGGGGGTTATGTGACCCATTACAATGCCAACATAGCTGTTGCCCTTCTGCTGACTTATTCTGAGGTGTGGTTTGGACATTAGTTTTTTTTTTTACCTATACTGACACCACCCATTGCACCAACCAATTCACCTCCCATATCACCACGAATGTCACTCATGTTCCGGTTCGCTGTTTCCGTCGCTACAGCCAAATCCACTGCGGCCTTGAAGGTAAGCTTATCCTTCGTAAGCAATGAATATTGCAACGTTTTATCGCGTATACCACACACTAAACGATCGCGTAGCATTCTTTCAAGGTCTGTAAAGTTGCAATGAGCAGCTAACCGCCGCAATTCAGCTACGTACTCGGCAATAGTCTTCCCTTCTTGTTGGTCCCGCTTGTGAAATTTAAACAACTCGACCATCTCATTTGGTTTCGGCTCAAAATGTGTTGACAGCAAGCCCAAAATCTCGGCTATTGCTACATCACTCGTGGCTTTTGGAGACACCAATAACGAGACCAGGTTATAGAGCTCTGTGCCACATACAGTAAAAAATATAACCTTTTGATCTTCCATGTCTGGGACTTTATTGGCCACAAAGTAATAGGTTATACGTTCGGCGTATGTCTTCCATGCTCCTCTCCCTGGCACAAACTCACCAAAATAGCTTAACAGCGCCATTTCGTACACCTCACATCTGCACCGAACACGAAAATATGTGTGAATATTAAATTTTGTCTACCGAGATCGCTGTATATCCGAATTCATATTCCGTCCTCGTCGCCAAAGTTAAATACTAAGTTAAGTTTCATTCCATTGATAATCAACAACTCACCATTTCAAGTACAACCATAGATAACGACATAGATCTAAAAAGATGACAACAACAACATCCACATTACAATACACAACATGCATATAAAACACTGATGGAGAGTGAAAACATTTGTTCATTGCCTAATTTCCTGTGTTATACTCTTAACATAGATAATTACAGAATATGACAATGTTAACATTACTGTTAAACAAGATCAAATTTGACACCACTGATAATTATTTTCACAAGCCTATGGGAATACATATTTTAATGTCCTGTCTCTTTGAACTAGCAGAGGCACAAAGTGAAATGGTAAAGTAGTATTGTCAGAATGAGGATTAACTTCATTGCACTCACTTTCCATATAAACAAGTCATGTCTTTTCAAGTACTTTTCTTTAGATAAATACAAATCTGGTATTATTTGTGGATAAATAGAAACACTGGATGTCCTCAGTTCACTTTTATGTTAGTTCCAAAGTTTACGAATGCCACTATACCAATACAATAAATCTGTTAATTTTCTTCATTTATTTAGCACACATATGAAGTTTCCAACCGACAAGACAGAACAGAATGAGTATTATGAAAAATATCAACCCATGAGTTAAGGCAACTTTTTATGTTTTGTCAACGCTCATACGGGAACATATTGTAAAAACTTGAAAAATAGTGACTTCGTATAAAATTACATATTCTAATTGAGTTGCCCATTTGCAAATGGTGTTACGTCCACCAAAAATAAAAATGTACTTTTTGCCCTATGTTGTTCTGTTGCGAGTCAAGCATTTGAAAACCAAGACATTTCGTTGTAAATCGTATCAAAATCCTATTAAAATTAACTTCAAATGTGACCTACAGATGCAAAGTATGTTATGTCCTTCTGCGATACAGATGCAAACCGTGTTTTGTCCAACACTCCTTATGTCTGCAAAACATGATATGTCCAGTGTAAAATATGTTGCTATTTTAATTTTTGCTGCATATAGTGTTATGTCCTGATTATCATTTCCTAGTCTGAATGAAAGATTTATGGCATTGTTGTAGTTATAGATCATTGTTTGAATGAATGAAGAAAATAGATTGGCAGCCACTGAAATTTAATTAACGACTGCTGAACCAGGAAAGTCACGTAGAAAATAAAAGGAGAAATGAAAATTTGAGGGAAAGAAACGAAGCTGAATGAATGACGTTAGTATCTGTTCGATCCTGCTTTAAGAACTATTTACGCAAAATAACATTCGTATTTAGCTTAACGTTTCGTATATATATATATATATATATATATATATATATATATATATATATATATATATATATATATATATATATATGTGTGTGTATGTGTGTGAATGATATATATATATGAATGATTAATATTGTTGTAGATATTCCGCTTCTAAATTGCAAACATCCACAAAAAATGTCAAAATTCAAGTGCTCTGAAAAAATGCCAGTACAATATGTAAGAAGAAGCAATAAGAAATGTTACCAGGTACCCGATAGGCAAGTACAACATTCAATAATTTTAAAACATGTAACTGTTGAAACACCAGCCAGGAAACGATCCCGCAGTGATAAATTTGACAAATCAGTAACGACAAAATATTATCTCCCAAAAAATGTGAGGGCCGAACAATAAACATGCAGGTATGTAGACATATGTTCATATATGTTTTTTTTTTTTTTTTAATAGGAAGATCACGTCTTCAGAATGAATGCAAGAAATTTCTGGAGGAAGCTTTTCTGCCTAAAGGAAAAAGAGGCGGTGACACTAGTTTTGAGAAGTTCACAACATAAAAATTACGTGAGGTGGACTAAAAAAAAGATCACATGATTCTGGCCAAGACAAAATGGGATATTGATATGCGACAGTTCTTTCTAATAGAGATCACTTTATACATTTTCTGCCATAGAAAATGGTTTCTTTGGACGGAATTGTTAGTCTGTTTAAGTGTGACTCAAATCACAGTCTGGCTAATTTTTATTTTACCAAACAGCTTAAAAAAAACTACTAGTTTAGGCTCTTTGCGATGACGTGAGCGCATCCGGAGAGTCTCGTTAAGAATAATGGTTAGAAAATTCTTTTTTTATTGTCTTAGGTATCAACATTTGTATTTCGTGAAATCTTACTGATACTGCTTGGTTTATATTAGCAAGAGGAATAAGGATACAAATTGACTGAAAGAGCGAAAAAAATGTTTCAAAAATGTCACTTTGTCGTAGACTATGTTTACTTACGTGTAGATACAATGATAAATTCATGTAGGTACACAATACGAGATCGTGAATACTATTTTGTGAACACACGTTTAACTCAGTGGATTCCTGAAATATCTTAGAATAAAATGGATGGAGGTATCTTCTGCTCATCAATAATCACAATAGCAATGTGACAGCAATGTCCATTATATTTTAAATGTGTACAAATAAGATATACGTGTATATGAGTATGACATGTTCACGTTACTGGATTGGCAAGTAAATTTACTCATAAACAATAGCGAACCAGGATCTATACTAGCCTAATAAGTACAGGTCTTATAAATTATTTCCAGCTATCTTATTCATTACTACAATTCTGAGGTTCAGAAGCACTTGCTAGGTATTTACTTTTATTTTAACGTTTGATGTAGCATGGTGATTTGAGGTATGAAAGACAACCCTTTTCTGACTATTCCTCCTCGCAATCTCTGCTTGTACAAGAGGAAGTACATCCCCCCTCCTCCTGCCTGCTTACTGGACTGTACCAAAACAAGAACTTGCTACCAAAGTTTTACTTTATGAATATGACAAGAAGTAACATTTATTTTACTTTAACTGGAAAAATAAACAGTATTTACAGTACACGTTTACAGAGATATGGGTATGTGTGTAAACAAACATTGATTACAGCATTTAGTTTTCGTACTCTCCGCCCCCCCACACTATGTAGATTGTTCATATAATGTTCGTTCAGACACCAGGATAAAGACATCTGCAACGCATTACCACACATGTGTGAGCTACATCATAAATGAGACATGAAATGTTGCCATTGATTTCTTCATTTCCATTTCATTTACACTTTCTTCCAGAGTCATGTACTCATTCTTTCCACCTCATTTATGCTTTATTTCCCTTCAGTTTTAGCTTTATTTACTCTTCCTTCTCCTTCGCTTAAAATCCGCTTTATTTTTAACTTGGTTGTAGCTTTATTTCAGCTTTCTTTCAACTTTATATACACTTCATTTCCGCTCCGTTTACGCTTCTTTTCGCCGTAGTTTACGCTTCCTTTCTGTTTAGTAGGCCAATATTAACTTCGTTTTTATTTCCACTTTCTTTCAGCTTCCTTTCCACTTCATCTACACTTTATTTCTGCTTCGTTTACGCTTGCTCTCAATTTCGTTTACGCTTCCTTTCCACTTAGCTGGCCAATATTCACTTACTTTTTCCGCTTGATTTCCGCTTCAATTTTAATTTGCTCCCGCTTAGTTTCAGCTTCCCTTCCGCTTCATTTTCACGCGTGTAACTTAAAATGAGGATTTAAAAAATTATCAAATAACGACTGTAATATTTTTCTGCATCTCAAAGCCATGCCTCTCGAACAGCATGGTTATGATTGAAAGTTTTGAGGTATAGCAAACTAAAATTATTTTTTTTATGTTTTTTAAATTATGTGTTACTGTCACACCAGATATTAACAAGAGTCTGCCCGTTGCAAACAGGTATTTTGAGGACACTGTAGTATGCTGTTTAGTGGTGTGCTTAGTGGTATAAGTGATTCACCGCATTTTGTTTGGGCCGTGACAAATTGTTTGTATGCGGACTCAGAAAAATAATAATTACTATTAGTATTTGCATTTACACAAGAATGTAAGAACACTGTGACTACATTTGTTTCAAATGCATTCGGCGGAGTTAACTTCGAGAAAGTCTTGGATTAAGTTACACAAGGTATATTAACGAGAAAAGTGTAAGAACCGCTGGATGACGAGAGGGTGGTTGACTGGATTGAGCACTCTCAGAGGGGACGAAGTCAGAGAGTGAAAATAGGAAAGGCTACGTCAGGATTGCCGCAAAGAAGTATTTTTGGGCCTTTGTTATTCACTAGAATGGTGAATAACATGGGATTCAGGATTACAGGAAAAATTTTCTGTTTGCATAGGCAGTGGAAAATACCTTGCAGGAGGGTATTGATATGTTATGGTCTTGGCCAGAGAACAGATTGATGATCATATATGCGTAAAACCAAGTTGACGAGGTTTAGGAAGAGAGTGGTGGGTAGGGTAGATGGAATCACTACTCATCATGTACAGGCCTAACAATTTATTTTATAGGTATAGTTAATCAATGAAAAATGTTTGTGTTCATGTTATAAGTAGCCGTACGCAAAGAAACTTGTGGTTTTGTAACTTCGAAAATTTCCCTTATTTGTTAATTTAGGTTACATTTCTTAGCTGAGTTTGGTTAGGTTCGGTTATTTTACTATCAATTTTTCCATTTTTCGTTAGGATAGATAAGTTTAGGTTACCTAACCTTACTTAAGATAACCTAATCTAACGAAAAATGGAAAACCTAATAGTAAAATACCTTAACCTAACCAAAACTAACGTAACAAAACCGAACAAAAGATTTCGAAGCTAGAAAACTACAATTTTGGTTACGTAACGACTACTTCTAACGTCTACAGACGCAACTTTCGTTAATAAACTGTGCCTTTGAAACTATTAGTTGGGTCGGTACACAATTAGTAGATATTCTTAATATTTACCATGTTTAGAGAGATATATACAGATGGGATGGGTAGGAGATAGAGGAAGTCACAGAATGTAAGTATCTAGGGGTTGTGATACATACTGACCTAAGATGGATAGAGTAGTTAAGAAGGAAAGAAGAGCTTTGAGACTGCTAGGGAGAGCGTTGAAGGAAGTTAGTGGTTGAGTGAAAGGAAAGGCACATTGCACAACGGTTTGTCCAGTATTGGAATATGCTGCCGTGCAGCGGGATCCATACGCGGAGGTGCAGGTGCAAAAGCTGGAGAAGGTGCAAATAAGAGCAGCGAGGTGGGTGACGAATAAATGGAAGGTGCATGGCCAGGCAGGTGAGGAAGAAAATAACTTTAGGCTTAGCGTGATCTTGAAAGAATTGGGAAGGAAACCATTGAAGAACAGGAAATGAATGGAAAGAATGGTC
The DNA here is from genome assembly GCA_003012365.1 of Medauroidea extradentata. NCBI lineage: Eukaryota > Metazoa > Arthropoda > Insecta > Phasmatodea > Phasmatidae > Medauroidea > Medauroidea extradentata. The sequence goes on along the minus strand of PNEQ01064064.1, from coordinate 7,968 downwards.
AGGTTGTAAAATGTGAGGATTTTTTTTTTTTGGTGGGCGGGGGCGGGTTAACTTTTAAGGGAAAAAGAAACCACAGTGAAAATATTCAGAGGTTGTGGAGGAGAACGGAGAGGGTGTAATATAAATTGTAACTATTACTTATAATGGTTTATTGGACCGTGTTATTTACACAAGAAAGGCCAGTAGTTTCTTTTCTTTCTAGACTACAGATCTAGTCGGAAACAGGAAACGCCTGCAGAAGTCATATAGTTACTTAAAGAAATGATAATCCAATTTGTGTTCAAATATGGTGCATTCAATATTCTTGATATTTGAAAGGAATCTATGGTCAAGTGAAATGACTTCTACAGACAGAGTCAGGAACTAGAACTACTGAAGAAAGCTTCTAAAATTTAACTGTATAAAGTGGGTATTAGTGGAGTGTATGAATACCGTGACCAGATATAAAACCTGACCTACACAATAAGACTACCATGACTCGAATCGTTTTCAGAATTTCAAAACTGGGTCAGTTTCTGATTCTTAGGACGTAGATTTTCCCTGGACAGAGTTTATTGCTCCGGCATAGCCTTGAACTGGGGTCGCATAATTGGTTACTGAGAATTAAATAGCACAGTTTTCTTATGCTCTGATTTAGGAAATATCTACATCTCACGTCTCTAATTCGTTCCAAGATAAACTGCAAACGTCGTTCTATGTTTCAGGATTTTCAAATTTTTCTTATGACGGCGAAGTTGAAGTTTGTCTCACCAAAATTCGCCCATCCTTGACATCTTATCCTTGTAGTCATGAAGGAACTGGACATCTAGTAATTGGTGGAGTACTGGAACCTTCTCTGCAGACCTCGTCCTGGAGGCGAATTCCGGAAACCCTCGAGGCGGCGAACACTCTTCCGCTCGACCTCTCGGTTAGGGCATCAGGTTGGACAGTTCCTCAGGACTCGGATCTTCTTCCAGCACCTCGAACGGAGACGTCTTCTTCATGCGGACGACCTGAACTTGTGACCCACGGTATTTATACTTCAGACATTGTAAAAGTCTCGCAACAGGATAAATTTTCCAAACCAACGTGGTACTGAAGTGCAGAACCAGTTTTCACTGCAGAATGACGTTTCAATCCTCGTCTATACAGCTGGTTACCTTCCCGTCAATGGTCTACGTCCGTCGTGTTTAGTGGCCGAAAAAAAACGTTCTTCTCCTTTTTTTCACCGAAAAAATTCTATCATAAAAACTGCGCTGAATTACTTCTTTCTACTATGTACGAGCACGGTCGCCTTAATGTCCAGATCAGGCAAATATCTGGTCATTAAAAAAAATAAAATTTAAATCGTCAAAAGACTGTATAATTCACTCACCTGACCATGATAAGTTTACACTTAACCCATAGACAAAGTTCAAAACGTGTTCTGGCCCGGGGATAGTATTTGTATAGACAAAGTAAAATAGACGATTCCAGCGCCGTCAAAGACTAATAAATTATATTTATACATATCTGTAATATGAAGCAGGCGCTATGTTACAAGGGGTATAGAGTCAATGCTGGTGAGGATGGTCAGGGAGTGGAATGCACTATGAGAGGAGTTAGTGACTGTGAGGTGTTCGGAAGGTTTATGAAGGGACTGGAGAATTGGTGCTGAAGGATTGGAAGGAGTCTGCTCGCACCACGTTAGAACAATTGCGAGTGTAAAACTTATTATAAATTGTTATGAAAGAGTGGACCTAGACAGACCCTACCACTGTCCAAGCCTGCCTAACTCACCATACATTCCAACAATGATGTAATCTTACCATAAGCAAACCGTTTCAGTACTTACAGCTTTGGCAATCCTTGAGTGGCTGAACTCTGAAGATACTGGAAAAAAGAACAAAATACTCCACGATGTTATTATTTCACAAAACATAGTGCACAACGGTATGAGAAACGTGAGAACGTTAAGTAAGAACACTACTAACCGAGAGTAATTTTTCCAACAACCTGTGTACAGCTGTGTAGCTAATCTTCAAACTTTCTTTCAAGAGTCATAAAGATCCATGGTTTGTCGAGTCCTCATAAATTACCTTGCTGATGTATACTTTTAGTAGAATAATCCGAAATTCAGTTGTTTTATTAGTTATAATGAACTAATTGTTGAATGTACAGTAAAATTAATATTTATCCATTAAATTATTGTAATCATTATGAATTGGATTTTTGCTGCTATTCACATGAGTTTTGTTTTATGACTGAGAGTACCTACTGGTGTCATTTTGCTATTTTTACACGAATGTTAATGCTATGCCAATTCTTGGTCTTCCAAACAGCATTAGGCCTGCCCGTTTGCTGTTCAGGAATTTGTGATGATTTCAATGTTACATCATAAATTTGTCGGTTCGCCTCCAATATACATATACGTGATGTTATTTGCCTGTATTACACTTAAAAGTAGCATTTACCTAGCAACTCTTTGTACCCAGTTTTAAATTTCCGTTTTGTCAAAATCCATTCTTACGTGATGAGCTATGTGTTTTCGTGGTAGGTACTAGTGTATACCAATTTACACTGCATAAAAGTACATACACACCTTAGGCCTACGTAAATAATGCTGCTAATGCAACTGTGCAGTAAAATTATGTATAAGAACTGAGCAAATTTTGACATAATTTATTTTGTAATTCAGCAAATCAATTATATTTATGTTACAATAGTAACTCTGATTAACTAATGTGTAGCTATTATTATGACCAGTTAGGTTGTATTTCCATTAACAGATAAGTCTACAATTGTCTGTGTATCATGTAGGCCTAGATAAACTATGCATTATTTATGTTGGATGTGAAGTTGATAATTAACTTTTAATAAACAAATGAATGATTATGTTAAAACCTGAAATAAACATTACTGTTAACCGGAAGATCCTATACTACATGTATTTGTATGCATACGACTGTGGGCTACACGAGGATAGATGAAGTTGACTAAACCTGTAACCTCTAATACTAGGTACAACAAAGTTAACTAAACCTGCAACCTCTAGTACTAGGTACAATAATTTAAAGATCCGAAGTGCACAACGAAGTGCACAACTATCTAGCCTATTATGACACCAAGCTGATCATTGTGGATAATTCTGCGCACAATATAGTCTTCAAGAAAATGTTTCTCACAAACATAGTGCATCTGTTTCAAAATGAAATAATTTCTCGGGGTGGCTATTTTCCACAAAAGTCGACGCACGAAACATTGTAAACTTTTCGTAAGAACGGTCATGATTACATTTGCAAGCAGGTGCACCAAAATATTCGGCATAGTGTAAAATATTAAGTCAAATAAATATCGGGTTAAAACACGCGCGTAATTATTTGCAGCCAAGTATTTCAATATTTCATTGTGAATACAAACTACTTGTTTTTAAAAATGTAAAGTCGTATTATATCCCGCACATGGAATATCAAGATAGGGCCTACACAATTTACCAAAACGTAATTGTTTTATCAATTAATGAAATGCTTATTTCGCTCGCAACCCTAAAGCATAGCTCCAGGGTTTATTTACTTTTTTGTAAACACTGGAAAGATGTAGGAGGGAAGTGGGCGGAGTTTGAGCCCGACCGCCTCGTTCCTAACGCCAAAGCTCTCTCGTAAACTTGGTAAACTAAGCAATAAACAAGGAAGTCAAGCAAAATACATTGGCAAATAGGCGAGCGTCCAAACCTGTTCCCTTGCGTCCGTGCCCACACTAAAGCTCCATAGATACTGCAGTACGTCGTAAACACTGTGTTTTAGTTCAATGCCTTATGCTGAGGAGCGATACGAAACTACGTGCGTTCAGTAGTGTATCCCATGAAGCACTTGTAGTTCCCTGTCCTATAGATTCCTTTGCTTAAGTAGGTCGCCTGGTTACCGCTTGAAGAGCATTACACCAACCAATAATGGTAGCCATACGTACTTCATACATGCAAGCGGGCGAAACATTATAGGGAATACAAGACTCTTACAATATAGAGTAGAAATACTACACCAACATAAAATAATTTCCGTATGTAATGTCATAACATCATATTTGAAAGACGAAATTTGTTTGTAACTATGCATGTGGGTTTCTAAGTCTAAAAATGTTATAATGACACGCATTGAATAACTTATTCTGTACATATTTTTACATTTCAAGTTGTACCATACCCATTTTTTTGGCTGCATTTGACCAACCAACTCGTTGATAAAGGCCATAAATGTTGGTCAGAATTAACGGCACGTGAATTCGATATCGAACTGTTAAAAATAGAAGTTGTGTGCTATTATAGAACCAAAAAATAAAGAATAGTTACAGTCCACACAGTACGCTTCATTAAGAAACAGTGATACGTATACAGTCAACTGGCCGCAATGGATTCCCGTTACTATGCAGGATGAGCCTGAATAACACCGACAAACGCTGGCAGGTGATTCCTTAGGAAAAAATAAGACGAAATTGTAAGAATCACTTTTCCCGTAATTGATTATTAAGGGAGCCCACAAAACTCGAATTTGGAAATGGTTTAAATAAAATACTTTAATAACATAACGATTAAGCAACAATTAGACGAATAGTGTTTTGTATAATGTAGATTATACACCTCGGGAAATGTGAACAGGCGGAGTTGCCACCCGAGTTTGCAAGAAACTTATTAACGAACACTTGTAAGATATTTATTTTATGTACTTAGTAATCAACCCGTTAAAATTAATAAAAAAGTTCGTCTTGTCAGAAAACTGTCAGGTGAACCGTTTGCGATAAATCCGTGGTGACATTATTCAAAACAGAAAGCGCGTGACCTGACAGGTAGGCAATCCTCTACACATCGGGACGTGTGACTATCATAAAATACGGCCAGTGCATTACAATTATTGGTTATTATGGTTATTTACAGCGTGTCTTTGCTCAGATATGTTTTCAATTTGAGTGCACCAATCTGAAGACAGTTATTATGACACCACATGTCTGTGATTCGCCAGTAGAACCTCATGACAAGTAGGAGTTCAAACAGCCAATCACTGACCATGTAGCAGAGCTGCAGGTGTGCACATAAGGCATTGAAACCGAATGAGGTACAAATCTTTCCGCCATGTCATCGTGGCTTTACGAACTTGTTCTTATATAACGAATACATAATACATTAACATCACGCCATGCCTGTTCAATGCATTTGTGGACCTACCACATGTGGTATGTGATTCTACACCTGATTAAATTGAGCGTGTTGTGTGTTGCTTCCATGAAAGGTGCATAAATTACAGCCATTATGCACATACCTCGCGAACGGCCGGGTTTAGAGGGGTGACACACGACAAATTGATAATGCATAGTTAGCCATGCTAACCAATAATCCATAACCAACTAGGCTTCAGCATCACGAAGGTTTATGCAACATCAGGATTGCAACCCTTATTTGTACTACTATGTTAACTTGTGATGTCAGCGACGAGAACCGCAGAGGTTGTACACAATCGTCCAATCACACATAGTCAAACATGTCAATGTTCCATGTCAAATACTTTCTGCAATGTTTACGTTGATCACAGGTTTAGGTTGACACTTCAAGGTGGCCCACCACCTTCTGAAATATCGTACACCATACGTTGCACGTATGATTTGTTATAATTCTTAATGTGGAGTAACCGAGTGGAGTTTGTTGGTGATTTCCAGACAAATACGGCCATTTTTCGTTAAATTAATGAATCAAACGTGTATGTCATACGAGCTGAGTATAGATGATTGTATATCGAGAAAATGTTTTGTGCCAACATACCCTTGAAAATATAGTAGTTAACTGCAGCACACATGATTGGGCAATGCATATCTGCCTTAACGTAGCTGTATGAAGACCAACAACAGGCATCAAACGTTACAATATAAGGATTATTATTGGTTCAGTCGAATAGGGCAACAGCTCCACGTATAAGCGAAGCCAGTGATAGTTTGGTAAGCTCAACGTTTGTTGGATCCCAGCAAACAGTCAAGTTTTCCCGCCATAAACCTTCATCTCTAGTGATGAGACATTTGACAAACTACCTCCTTACCTTCACTTGGTAACACAAATAGAGCCCACTGTAATTTTATAGTGTAAAGTTTCGTGTACATTGATTAATAATAGTAATGCAGTGCCCGTCTTTCACCATAGTTACACGTCCCTTGTGTAGTGGATTGCCTACCTGTGAGGCCACGCGCTTTCTGTTTTGAATAATGTCACCACGGATTTATCGCAAATGGTTCACCTGAGATGTTTCTGAAAAAAAAAATAACCTTTTTCCTTAATTTTAACGTGCTTATTACTAAATACATAAAGTAAATCTCTTACAAGAGTTCGCTAATAAGTTTCTTGCAAACGCACGGTGGCAACCCCCATTTCCACGATGAAGGGGCTTGAACTTTCCAACCACATTTCCCGAGGTGAATTATCTCCATTCCACAAAACTATATTCGCTTATTTGTCGCTTAGTCGTTAATAGTTTCTAACACATTTTATTTAAATCATTTCAAAATTCGGCTTTTGGGGGCGCACAGCTCCCATAATAATCAATTTCGGGAAAAGTGGTTCATACATTATCGTCTTATTTTTTCCTAAGGAATCACCTGTCAGCGTTTGTCGGTGTTATTCAGACTCATCCTGTATAGCATCTTGTGACTTTCAAAAAGTAATTCGTGTTTTCTGTTTGCATGCATTTAATTTGCTTTTACATTCACGAGTTAGGTAAAGTTCTTTGTTGTTTGTAATTAGTAGCCTACCGGTATTTGTTTATTTCGGCAAAACAATGAATTAATTAACTTGTGTTATGATAACTAAAAATGTCTTTGACGTTAAAGTCACAAAAAATATAAAAAATTATACATGTAAGCAATATAATAACCGACCAATTTACCCTGCAACGTTGCTAATATAGATTTGTTAAATGTTTTGTTTCCTATTTTGTATTGCCTATGGACTTGTTGAAACTTCCTACACAGAGTTGAATAAAAATAGTGTGCAGTGCGTTTGACAAGAATAACAACTTAACCAAATGTTTAAAACTAAATTATGTGACAATGTCATGTTGGAAAGAATTTATACCTTAAAAACTAACAATAAAATAAATAAAACAAGGTTTCTGAAAAATGGCAGCGAGCTTAGTCTCTTTATTTTCCTCGCTTTGTGCCACAATGTAACGCGTAACATTAGTCCTATCATATACTGTACACACTAAGTTTCAAAACATTGCTCAAGCATTACTGACATATGCCTACCATTTTTCTAGCTTTATGTAATGGAAAAATGAATTCGCTGTTAAAACACATCTTGGAATATTCGTCTCACCTATACATTAATTGTACTATAGGTCTAATATTCCAATATATCATAATACAAACCTAAAAATCATCCACAGTGCCACTTATTAAATGATACTGTTTTACCATAATTATAACTCGCGTTTTACGCCCTTATATACACTTTCATTGTCAATCTCATTTTCCATCTGCGCTTCTTTGCTTCCTAGCAAGGTAGCGGACAGAAAGTCACAGGACTCACATACTGGAGGTCCCAGATTTTATTCCCTGTCTAGCATACGCTGGTTTTAGAGTATCATAACTTTCCAAAATCACTCCAGGTGAATGCTGGGTTATGTATAATGTCTCTAGGCCATGGCTGATGATCTCCAAGTTTCTCTTTTTTAACCAATGGTTTCATCCTACAGGCCCAGCTTCAAGGTCAAAGTTGTGAATCTCGGTCGCTAGTCGAATGTGCGAAGCCGTAGCGCACGAGCCAGCAGTCAACTAGTGCAGGTGGACTGCGATGTTGCCACGATAGTATATTGGCTATTACCTAGGCCCACGTACCTCACTTGCGGACACACAGGCCCGGTGTAACACGCAAGCAGAGTGATGTTAATATATTACATGTCAGCAGGTGGACTGCGATGTTGCCACGATAGTATATTGGCTATTACCTAGGCCCACGTACCTCACTTGCGGACACAC
>PNEQ01064063.1:0-61841 GCA_003012365.1 Medauroidea extradentata | reverse complement strand
GCCAATTAAATTAAAGTACGTGATAGGGGAAGGGGGAGAGGGGTATTAGTTAATATATACAAGTAAAAAGTGGGGGGGGTCAGTGTATCGATGGAGCTCGTCCGGGTAAGACGTGTTGGTAGTTGATTTAATTAAATAATTTTTATATAAAAAGTTTTTTATTAGTCTTTTATTAAATAGTTTTTTATTAAAAATAATTTTATAAAAAATTTTAGTAATTAAATATGTGCGGGGTTATAATGGAATGCGAAATCGAAAAATTTTCGGAAGAAACACCAAGATGGCTGCCGGAAACAAGATGGCGTCCGTAATCATGATGGAGGTAATGTTTTTTTCGGGATTTTTAGAATTTTTTGAAAAATTTTGAATTTTTTTAAAATTTGTTGAAATTTTCGAAATTTTGGAAAATTTTGTTAATTTGACACTCAAGGTCAAGGTCGAGGTGAAAGGTCAAGGTCAAGGTTAAAGGTCAACGTCATCCAACATGGCTGCCGGGGGCAGTGACGTCACAACATGGCGGGTGGTGCCTCACTCCGGCTCCTGCACTGGAATCGACTAAATCTTACTACTGAGACTGTGCCTTATAACGAGAGTGAGCAGACATCCCCAAGCAGGCGGTCAGCCATCATTAAATGCACTACCAGTTGTAGTTCCAACATTCTACAGGGGAGGGGAGACTGTGCTTTAGAATGTGAGTGTGCAGACATCCCCAAGCAGGTGGTGATTCTCCTCACATGCCAAATTTCGCATTCATTTTGGAATCTTGAAAATTTGTTACATTCGCATTACAAAAAAATCTTATTGGAATAGCTATCACCACTGCAAAATAGTTTTATAGATATTTATATTATAGATTTATTCAGATGATTAACTGCAACTGTTAATTTTTCTCACCCAAATTATATTACACATGTTAATTCGTCTTTACTAAATTTTACCTGTCGTATGTATAACATGTTGAACATTTCTTTGTTTATGTTATTCACTGCTAGTTCCTTGACTCTAACCTTCATGGAGGTAGGTTACAAATTTATATTTCTTTAAAATAAACTTTCCTCTATTTTATTTTCAAATTTCATGATTTTGTTTTTAACGACATGTAAACAACGTCTCGATTTTTTAGCCTATTCTCTTTTATACAATACGCATATCGGCACACTGCTGAAGGGGAGAAAAATTGCATATATAATTTTAGACTTTGGTGCAGTCTAATACATATTAATAGTGTTGCGGCTATATGAACTGGAAAAAATGTGGGAGTTGCATTTATAAACTTAAAGTTAATTATTTTTCGAATTTGTATTATAATTTGAAATTATCTTTTCAATATTTTTAATAGAAACTTTCATGATATTGTTATTTTGCTAACAACAGTTAGATTTATTATATTCTATGAGATTGCATAAAATTCACGATATTATTTCAACACACAAATGCAGAGAAAAGTTGCATAATAGTTTCCGTTTCTGGACACTACAAACACAGGAATGCAAAACCCTTGTAAAAAGTCTCATTTCGAATTAACTTCGACAGGCTATCACCAAATCTCGACTAAGGCAATATACAGGATGAACCAGAAAAACACCGACAAAATCGGGCAGGTGATTCCTTGTAGAAAAATAAGTAGAAAACATATTTTGTGCTTTTCACCTAAATGTAACATTAAGAGAGTAATGGCCCTACAAAAATCAAATTTAAAATTTGAATTTCCTCAAAATAACAAAAACGAAATGACGCACGAGAACAATATTTTCAGCATTGCTTTATGCTACTGGGTTCATCAAACCCACAGAAAGTGCTGGTTGTTACTTTCCACCCTTACGAAAATAACACGGTTGGCCACCCACCAATTACATACCAAGTTTGTACCGTCAGGATATTTCTAACTTTTAGGTTGGTTTATTGTAATTTGTTACCTGTTGAACAAAAAAGGTTCTCTTGTAACAAATGTCTAGGACCCATTGTTTTCAAAGAAATTACACCCGAAAGTTTAGCGGCACTTGTTTATCGCTACATCTAGGTTACAGATGCTAGAGCATAGACAAAACTACGTGCATGTGTGTGTTGTTGCTTCTACTGCAGTAAGTCAGATAAATGCTGGCAGGTAAAAGCAAGACGAAAATGGAAACCACACATCTCGAAATTGATTATTATTAAGGGAAGCTGTACACTCCCGAAAGAGGGATTGTGAAAAACATTTACAGTATGTTACAAAGTATTGAGATGAAACGAATAGGCGAATCGTGGTTTGTAATAGGAGATAAGTCACCAAGGGAAATATGGTTGTAAATACCATTCCCTTGTAGTATGAAAATGGGTAACATTCGTCCACAAGACATTGGGTAAAGGTAATTAATCCTTAAAGGAGCTGTTCAAATTGCCGACCATCAACTTCAACGTACATATGACAACGACGCTGCAGGGACTGTCGGACCCTCTCAAAATCACCTGGCATCTGGTGGATGGACGCGAATGCATTATCGATTCTCACTAGTAGGTTCTCTTCACTCTCCACCAGCGTGTCGTTCACTACTGATTTTGTATGTCCCTAAACAAAAAAATCGAGAGGTGTGAGGTAAGGAGAACGGGCGGGCCAGGAAATGGGTCCACCTCGACTAATCCTGAGGTCAGGATATACCGCATCGAGATGTGCTCGCACATTCCGGCCAAAATATGCTGGGCCGCCATTATGCAGAAAACCACTCATTAATTCGTACATCAAATGGAACTTCCACCAGGAGTTCTGGTAGCATGTGCGCAAGGAACCGATGGTAAACCACAGCAGTCAGTCGAGGAGGTAGATGGAATGGCCCAATTACATTGTTTCCTGGTATACCTGCCCACATGTTTACAGCAAGCCGTTGCTGATGGCTGCATATGTGGGTATTGTGTGGGTTGTCTTCCGCCCATACATGGCTATTCCTGGTATTACAAATACCATCGCGTGTAAAGCACGCCTCGTCCGTCCACAGAATATAACTGGAGAAATTTCGCTGAATATTGCACTGTTGTATGTACCAACGTGCGAATCGTGGCCGTTTAGGGAAATCGGCTGGACCAGCCGCATGTACCATATGCAGGTGATACGGACGGAGTAGTTGCTCGCGAAGAACCCTATGCACACTATTTTGGCTGGCATTCATAGCATTGGCAATGGCTCGGGTTCTGGTGGATGGTGTCTCTTCAATGGTAGCAAGGACCTGCTCTTCGAACTTTCTTGTACGCACTCGACATATGCACCCTGAATTATGTTTTCTTTTCTCAAAGTTCCTGTATCACGTAGACACTGGTCAATGGCAGCAAAAGTAGAGTGGTGAGGCACTTGCCTCCTGGGACACTTATTAGCATACAACCTGCGTGCTGTTCCACCACATCCCTGTGCTGCACCATACAGTAAGTGCATGTCCGCTAGTTCCGCCCACGTATAATGATTCAAGTTGCACAAAAAGTACACAACCAACTGAACACCTACGAGTTCGTGTTAGCATTGGCGATGCACTCATGCCGTTTTCTAACCTATGTGCACAATCAATAGTTGTCTCCTATAGCAGTCAAATGGGCTTGCCAGCCGGCAGCTTTAGGAACGTAGCTTACACACAGGTATCCAACAGTTGCCTTCCAATTCCTGTTGCTCTCTCAGAAAGTGTAAGTAAGCATAGTATGTAGTGTGTTGCTTTCATGGTAAACAACCCCTTTAACTACATGTTGTAACAACGATAGCGCCCACTGTAATTTTAATGTCTGAAGTTTCGTGTACATTGGTAAAATAAAGTATCATGAATATTAATATGAAAACATTGTACGTCTTTCATCATGTTGTATGTGCCGTGTGAAGTGAATTGCCTTATCGGGCCACTCACTTTCTGTTTAGAATAATGTCCCCACGGATTACTTACGAACGGTTGTCCTGAGTGTGTCCGGACAAGATTTCCTCTTGTCTTAATTGTAACGTACTAATGAATAGATTGTACATCAATTAAATCTGTTATGCGTATTTGTTAACATGTTTCATGTAAATGCAGGGTGGCAATACCTATTTTCATACTGCAAGGGGGATGGTATTTGCAACCACATTTCCCATTGTAACTTATCTCCTCTTACAAACCGCGATTCGCCTATTCACTTCATCACAATATTTTGTAACATAAACATTCTTCAACATCCCCCATAGACATTTGCTACAAGAGGACATTTTTTGTTCAACAGGTCACATTTTACAATAAACCAACCTAAAAGTTTGAAATATCCTGACGGTACAAACTTTGTATGCAATTGGCGGGTGGCCAACCGTGTCATTTTCGTAAGGGTGCAATGTATCAACCAGCATTTTCTGTGGGTTTGATGATCCCAGTAGCATAAAGTAATGCTGGAAATATTATTCTTGTGCATCATTTCGTTTCTGTTATTTTGGGGAAATTCGAATTTCAAATTTGATTTTCAAAGGGCCATTACTCCCTTAATATTACATTTAGGTGAAAAGTGCAAAAGACGTTTTCTGCTTATTTTTCTACAAGAAATCACCTGCCCGATTTTGTCGGTGTTTTTATGATTCATCCTGTATAATCAGAGCAAACACTGTGAGATATTGCATGGAACAATTGGCTATTCAGCATGCAGATCTAATGGCAAACTGAACTTCTAGCTCCCGGAAATCAAGCTTGACATTGAAAGGGGCGGCTTACTGAAAAGTTTAATTTTTTTATAATTGTTGTATTCATACGAGATATGGTTTGTTTTGTAGGCATACATGGTTACAATTTATAACTCTAACGAAAAATGTTTAGATTTCATAATGTTTGTATTGCAGCATGTTAAAACAATTTTATGCAAGAAAGAAAACCAACTTGCCGAAATGAAAAATTTACACTGAAGAATAGCACTACGTGCTATGGCAAGAGATGTATACATACTGCATAGACTTTTTTTTTGTATTTAATAAAATATGAAATTAAAATAATAGCCAATTGTTTGAAAATTAAAAAAAAAAACTAATCAAGGCGGATTTCATACTTGTCTTGTAGTCTGTAACACTGTCCTTTAGTGCGAAATTTTTTATTTCGGTAAGTTAGTTGGTTTGCAATGCTTGCAAAAAACCATTCTATGTAAATTTTTACTTCAACATGCTATAATACAAAAATTATGACAGCCAAACAATTTTCATTAGAGTAGAAATTAGTCTCAACATATGGCCTCAAATAAACCGTCTAACATATAAATATAAAATCACAATAACATTGATTTTATGTAAAACATAATTGATCAAATAACAGAAGGGAAACATTAATATCTTTATGTTAATGTTTAATATTATTTCCCTTTAAATATTAATTCTATCCAGTGCAAGTGAACTATTTAGCAATTTACTGACACTCTCTGGCAGCTGCATAAAAGCTGACCATCTTGCCTAATACACTGACACTTGGCAGGCAACTCCACGCCACTTGCCTACATGTTCGCTCTCACTCAGACTTTCTTATATATTGCTATATGCATTCATTAAATACACATGTGAGTGTCCTGTTGTTGTTACTAGGTGAGTGGGTTTTCACTACCCACCACCGCGATTGGAAGGAGCATTCTCTCTCTCTGTCAGTGGTATTCAACTATCCTGTCTTAATAACATTGGCTGCACTGCTATGATAAGCCCTGGTCGTATGGTACTGAGCGGGGAAAGTGGAATCTTCCACGGTATGAAGATCTGTAAGTTGTCTTCTGTTATACCCTCTGGTTCAGGTACAGGAGGGCGTTATCTGCCACGCTGTGGCAGTTATACCGAACTCATGTGGTTAACAAACTTTGGCCCTGAGTGGCATGATGGTGGTGAAGACGACATGAATGGTACCTTGCACTTAAGTGGGTTTAAGAGATAGTATGCTGGCTGAAGAACTAGGCATGCTCGGAAACGTGGACTCTCCTCGCCTTCTAACAGCATCCCTGAGACAAATGGAAAATTCTGGTGGATGTTGGGTGCAGAAGATATATGCCATCTGTGACCTGTCCTTGCCTCCCCCCTTGCCGTCGTCGCAAACCACAATGGGGATTTATGCGAATGTCTCTCGCACTACAATACATTTCCACCTCCTCATAGTCAGGGCAGGAAATGTAGTGTTTTCATAACGACTAATGGAGTGAGGACGAAAACTGGACTAGTGGTGGCTCCACTTGTGTACGAGGGAAAGATATACTGTGGGATTCCTTAGGCTGACTTCAAGAGACTGGTGCTCGAGTTCCAGCATACTGTGCAAACTACGAACAGATTATGTATTCCAACTGAGGCACACAGTAGTGTCTTGCATTGCAGATCTCTGGTAACGTTGATCTGGAGAAGGGGTTTAGGAGCTCTGGTGGATGGACACCTACTCGGGTGAAAACTCAGATGCATGGTGTTTCGAATGTACTCAGGGGATCGGCGTGAATCTCCAGCCTTGTGCTGAGCCGATCGCGGGTCAGACTGTGAGTGGTGGTGGTTCTGAAATCCTGTTTGGGAGGAGACTTAGGTCTCTGGTCTGGTCCGTCTAGTAATAGGACTCAACCACAAAGCAGTTTTGTAGTGGTTTAATTGCCTCATGTCAGTGCCTTTAAACTACTCTGTCAGCTATATACTCGGCTGCATGGCTACAGTGAACTCTGGTCATCCGGGACTTATTGGTGACTGGTGAGGACTGAAGACCCTCCCAGCATAAATAACTGCAAGATGTCTCCTGGTAAACCTTCAGTGTCAGGTACAGGATGGCGGCACTGCCATACACCGCCAGCATCGATGCCGAACATATGTGTGGTTTACGAACACAAGTGGTCGGCCACCAAGACATGAAATACCTATGAACTTACTGACGCTACCTGAAAGCTACATGCAAGCTGACTTATCTTCTATCCTTTCAAATAGACTGACACTTGGCAGGCAACTCCACACCACTAACCTATATGTTCTGTCTCACTTACCCTTTCTTCCGCATTTCTATATGCTTGCAATAAATTCACACTGTTGTCACCATATTGATGGATTTACCAACAGATGGCAACAAAATGAAGCCACTAGGTGGGGAGTTAGACTACTTAGCTCTCAGGGTTTGGGGCCCAAAAATCTGCACTAACACTGTGCAGAAATTCGGATAATGAAATGCCACCCAGAGTGCGTTATGCACTCAACCGACTCAGGTAAGAGTCAGGGCGGAAAATCCATCAATGCCATAAAAATTAGGTAGTACTACAGGACACCAGGCAAGCCCAATGATAAGGTTCCCTCCATGACTGGTCTGGGGTGAACTCGTCGTGGTGGTGACTGCAAGTATGCTTGGCAGAATCGGAAAGGAAACTCCTCAACGACGAGTCGACAAGTTGGCTGCGAAATAGCTGGGAGCAGTCCTGGAAAGTATGTTAGAGGTGTGGATAGAATCTTGACTCAAACCAAGAGGTAGCTGAGTGGAGTGTCTGAGAAGTGGGATTATGCCGGCTAGCGAGTCCTTGAGATGGGATCTCTCAAGGTTCTTCTCTCAGCCAGTCCTCTCGTCCGTTTTTGAGAGTTGGATTCGATGAACACTGGAGTGCTCTGTTTGGGGGTTGAGCAGTCCTAATTTCATGTTAGTCACGTCCAATGCATCTGGGGATGTGTAGTCTCACTTTGGCAGTAGTAGGCTTACTCCTGTCGGTGCTTTAGTCTGTCGACCACTGTGCCGAATGGGATGACTAGGTGCAGCGAATGTCCTTGCCTTAAAACCGAAAGGTAATGGAAAACATGTATCTCTGGTAAGTGGTTAAAGAATGTGTTCCTACCTCCTGAGGTATCAGAGTAGTGACATTATCTAGTATCCGAAAGAGGTATCTGTGAACCACTCTGGCAGGGAAGATGAGGATTCTTAGGGGCTCGTGAGCAATGGTGGGCTCTATGCTGGGATGAGTTCCCTCAGTCTCTAGTGCTAGCCGAAGCTTCCCTGACCCCTCTGCTTGATAACCTCTCGCTTCCCTGTAAACCTGCAGCCTCCTAATGGCACCACTGGATTCGAGCTCTGGCATTGATTCCCTATGCAATCTGTATATTCCAGACTGTGAAAGAATTTTGGATTCACCAACAGATGGCTCCAGGGTGAAACCACTAAGAAAGGAGTTAGATCACTTAGCTTTGAGGCCACCTTTGTGCCCCAAAAGTTTGAATTATCACAGTGAATAAATTCGGAAAATGGAATGACCACCCAGAGCATATTAGGTGCTCAACCGTCTCAGTTAGGAATCAGTGTGGAAACCCCATCAGTGCCACTAAAATTATGTAGTACTACAGGAGACCAGGCAAGCCCCACTGTAAGGTTATCTCTGTAACTAGTTTGGGTTGGACTCATAGTAATAGTGATTGCCTGTATGCTTTGTAGCCTTCGAGAGGACCCCTCCCCTATGTTGTGTCGACGAGTCGGTTGCATAAATGCTCTCTCTGGCAAGAGTATAATTACTCCTTTGGGCGCTTTGGTCTGTCGACCACAGTGTCCAATGGGCCCAGGTGCGGCGACTGGCCTGCTTTAACACTGCCCCGCAGGATAACAGAAATACTCTGGTTCACCAACACACGTGGTCGGCAACCACTACATGAACTGGCATCTTGATTTCTCTGGCAATACCCTATTTATTCTCTCACATTGACCATTAAACTAATGAGCATAAGCAGGAATGTATTCTAAATGGTTCTTACTGGTGCCACCTGGTGGCTGCATTAAAGCTGACTTATTTTCTTTCTTCTCCAATAGCCTAATGCTTGGTGGCCAATCCATGCCACCAGCCTACGTGTTATATCTCACTTGCCCCGTATTCCATGAGATACACACTTTCTTCACCAACACAAGTAGTAGGTTACCATGTCATGAACTACCTAGGATCTTACTGATGCTACCTGGCAGCCACACACAAGCTGACTTGTCTTCTATCTTGTCCAATATATTGACACTTGGCATGAACATTCATTCCACTAGCCTACATATTCTCTTTCACTCGTACTTTCTTACATAATTCTATATGCATGCATGCAATACACATGTGATTAAGGAGTGAGTTCCTGCCATGTCTTGCCTTGGCAGTAAATAAGCCGCCTCCTGTTTGATGTGTCGGAACATTGCCATGCATTAGTATCCGAAGTAGGTCTCTGACTGCCACTCTGTCAGGGAATATGATGCTTCTCATGAGCTCATGAGTGATGGTTAGTACTAAGCTGGAATGGGTTCCCTCAATCTGTGGCACCAGCAAAAGCTTCCATGACCCCTCATCTCGGTAACCTCTCGTTCCCAAGTCAACAAGCAGCCTCCTCTTGGTGTCGCGGGATCTAAGAAACGATACAGACTCATGCGTGCGGGCTCTATTCATCATGGTCTGTACACTGGACTGGGAAAGGGGCATGTGTCTTAATGGATTCATCCACAGGTGGCATCAAGGTGAAACCACTAGGTGGGGAGTTACTCTATGTAGCTCTCAGGCCCGCGGGGGCGAAAATTCTAAATTATCACTGTGGAGTATTTCGGATAACGGAATGTCCACCCAGGAAGATTCCAGATGTCCAACCGACCCAGGTAAAAGTCAGGGAGAAAAACCCATGAGTTACATGAAAATTAGATAGTACTATGCGAGAGCAGACAAGCCCTACAGTAGGTTCCCTCTGTAACTTATCTAGGTTGGACTGCTAGTTGTAGTGGTTATCCTTATGCTGGACAGACGCAGAGAGGAACCCTTCCCAAAGACGGGTCGACGAACTAGCTGCATCAGTGCCTGGGAGCAGGCGTGGAAAGCCTGTTAGGGGCGTGTTGGCTAGCACCCGTCTCAAACCATAAGGAAGCTGAATGGAGAGTCTCAGGAGGAGGGGGAATATGTTGACTGGCGAGTACCTGAGATGGGTTGTTCCTAGGTCTTTCTCGCCTGCCAGTGCTCTACCTTGGAATTTGGATTCGTGTTTCGTTGAAATACTTCGTTTGGGGGTTAAACAGTCCCAACTTCATGTTAGCCTGGTCCAATGTGTATGCAGGGAGCATAATCTCTCTCTGGCATAAGTAGGCTTACTCCTGCCAGTGCTTAAGTCTGTCGACAGATGAACCCAATGGGACTAGGTGTGGCGACTGGCCTGCCAGAGAATCGCATGTAATTAATAACATGTTCACAAATAAAATTTGTCGGCTGCCACATCATGAACTACCCAGGATCTTACTGATGCTACCTGGTAGCATAATACAAGCTAACTTATCTTCCATTTTCTCAAGTTGACTAATGTTTGGCAGGTAACTCCACACCATTAGACTACATGTACTCTCACACTCGCCCTTTCTTCTAGTCTCGCTTATTTCCCCCTTCTTTCTTGTGTACTATTGCACTTTCAACCACAATTTACTCCCCATTTCAAGTAACTGAATACAAGGCCAAATTGTATATTTTCAGCTGCACCTTAGTTACTGTATTAGACTGCCATTCAATTCTCTGCAGCTAAGAACATTATTTCTTTCTTCAGTACAACTTCGAACCTATTTATTTTTATTCCCTAACTTTCTAAGCCGCTTCTATTTCGTTAATGCTGATTTAGTCCGCACTATTGCCGTGTAACTTCATAGCAAAGAAATAAAACACACAAGGTATATGCAGATGATTACATCACAAACTGGTAACTGTCATTAGCTTTGTGACTTACCTCTTCTCCGAAGTGCTGAGTCGCAATGAGGCTGTAATGGCTGTCGCGACTATGTCGCTTCTTTATCTCGACAGTGTTTTCTGATGATGTAACCACTGACGACGCCCCTCTCCCGTGCACCGTAACTGCAAATTGACCACAATAACAATGTTAAATCTGCAGTTCGCTGGTATTCTTCTTTGCTTATACTGTACATTATGTGGTAAAAATCCTGTAAGCCTGCTGGCCTTTTTCACCAACCTATGTAACACATTTAATTGCAACTACATGGCCGTCATAAAAACTGGAAGTTTTGTTTCACCACGTGTGCTTATCCTTAATGAGCATCATATTGACAACTATGCATGCTTGTTCTAATTCGCTGATTAATTTCCTGATGATCGGCAAAGTGTAGCTTTAAGAGTGAGAACCAGTTAGGTCGTACTAGGCAATTTAAAGGTCCCAGAAAAAAATTCAGCCAAACTCTCATGGAGAACAGCACTGTCGTAGCTTTTATGGTGCTGTCAATCAACGAGGATTATGTCTGCCACTATGTATGGCTGGCAGAGCTGAGAGTGCTGGCACGCTTGTAAAATGTCTGGGAGAAGGGGGTGGTGGCAGAGGACTGTGAAGAAGTTAATGACCCTACCTTTTATAACCTGCAAGTCGGCTGAGACCCAAGGTTGTATAACATGCACTTCTTTACAATAGGCTGGCCATTGGAAAGGCGCGGTTAAGGGGAGGAGGGAGGGGTGAATATTGGATCTTGTTTCACTATTCGGAAAGGATTTCCGTTGTTTATTACGCTCTTTGTCCTGTGATATATTAGTTAATATTAATTAATTATTCCAGTATTAATAAATAGCAGAATACAAATTATTTATTATGTATGGTCAAAAGTAAAATCTTATTTCTATTTATAATCGTATCCCAAATTCAAGTCAAATCATGGCAACAGACGGTTGTTTTGTATTACACTGCCTGAACATTTTATTATAGCAGTCCTTATATTTTATTCCATAAAATTTGAGCTATTTTCTCCAATAAAGAATTTTCAAAAAAATTTACGAAAATGTCCAACGGAACTAATGAGAACAAAAAAAAAAAAAACAACTTCTGGCTCATCAGTCACACTTATTCAGGATTAAATTTGAAATATATTGGAAAATCTGTATACCAATAGGCAACATTATCGTTTATACAAGCGAACATACATTACATTGATAATTCTCAAGACGAAAAGACACAAATATATTTGAATTGCACACATTTTTACAAAAATAAAATTGGCTACTAATTGAAAATGAATATGTATTACGGCAGGAATGACTATTTATAATTTTTACTTCTGCTTTCTACCTTGATAAATACTGCATGGATAATACCTCTTCTGAACTGAATTCCTGTATACAGGATGAGTCGGGAGGAAAGGTACATGCTTTGAGGGGTGATAGTACTGGTGATTCTAAACAAAATGTTTCTAATAAACATATGCCCATTGCTTAACCGTTACAGAGAAACCTAATGAAAACAACAAGGAACGTGAAATGTGCAGGTGGCGGTAATTCACGCTACTGTTATCGTATGTTTTGTTAAATTGTGTACATTTCCTCACAAAACATGTTCAAACACTCCACCACCAACTTCAATGCATTTTGCTGCTCTGATAGACAGCTGCTGTGTTGCTGATCTGAGCTCATTAGTACATTGCTTTACTTGAGCACAAGCATGGTAAATACGAGCGAGCAGTTCCTCTCTTGTGTTCACCCTGCGTGTGTAGACTTCGCTTTTAAGCCAATCCCACACACAGTAATCCAATGGGGTAAGATCAGGTGACCTCGGTGGCCAAGCAATGACTCCATGGCGATGGATCCAACGCCCAGGATACATTTCGTTGAGGTACTGTGTCACTGGACGTACAGAATGTGCAGAAGCTCCGTCTTGCAGAAAGTACATACAAGCTCTTGTTGCCAAAGGGATATCCTCCAAGTGTTCTGATAACACGTTTTGAAGAAAATCAAGATACCATACTCCAATGAGACGATTATCTAAAACTACTGGATCGATGAGTTAGTCATCAGTAATTCCGCATCACACGTTAACTGAGAAACATCGTTGAAAATTGCTTTCTGCAGTAGGGTGTAAATTATCGTCTGCCCATACGTGATAGTTGCGTGTGTTGTCGATTCCGTTGCAGGTAAATGTTTACTCATCAGTGAACAGAATACGCGGAATTAATCGATCATTGGCAACGATCCACTGATAGAATTCTTGCCGGTGGACGTCATCTCCTTCAAGCAGTTGTTTCACACTCGGCTGATAATATGGATACAGACTTTGCTCGTGTAATGTGCGTATCACTCTTGTTTGTGGAATATGAAGTTGAGCAGCAATTCGTCTTGAGCAAGTTGCACTGCGTTCTATTTCCTGAAGAATATTTTCAACTTCATTAAGAGCTAGTTGCACGGGACATTCGGATACTACATCTACGCTGGGAAGCGTACCACGGTCACGCAATCCTGCAAACACCCTACTATCTGGAACTCTGCGATTAGGAAATCGTCGTTCATACTCACGAACAGCGGCTCTGGAATTCCCATCGGAGAAACCGTAGACAAACATGTCAGCATACTCTGCATGTGTGAAGACCTGTGGCATTTTTGACTACAGTGAACTGTATTCACTGTACACGTAACAACACTGTAGTTGCCAATACTAGGGCAAGCACTGTAGGAATGAGACTGAGGTAAACAACTGCACCATGCTAAGAACATTACGGCGGGAACACCGCGCGCGCGTTTATGACTTTGGCCATAGAGGCGATATTAGATTACATGTGCCGGCCGACGTCACTCGTAGCGCCTCATCGCTTTTCGCCTCTCACACACAAACACTCCCTTCACCAGGCGGCCGCCTTAAGAGCTCCTGTGGTACTCCGTGAAGAAAGACTGCTTTCCAACCTCCTGTGAGACTGTCAGGGAAGACAACCGGCTTCCGAGGATTTCGCACCAGATGTTTATGTCTCACCGGGCCTGACAACCCCTGGCACGAATTACATAGGGATTACAGTAATATCAATGGTAGTGTTGTGACAATTAAGTACACTTTCTTGGGTAAAATGAGCTTCATCAGTCCACAGCATGTGACCCACAGTGTCCGGATTTTGTTGAAGTGAAGTCAGCATCCAGTGACAGTACTGTTGATGGTCAATTATGTGCTGCATGGGACTGTACTAATATTTATTTACATCATATCGCCATGAAACATGGTCTCTGCAAACGAATCACAACAACGCAGTGCACGAGCTTAAGATGGGATCCATTGAAAACATCTGCAGTAGCGCCTTGGTAGTACGTCACAATGTACATGCTACCCGAGTTGCCTACCTGTCGGCATTGCCACAAGCTCCAACATTTGAGTGGCTGTATCTCAGTAACGGTTCGTCTGAACATGTTCGGACAAGTGCACTTTTTTGTTCCTTATGTCATTCCGCGTCTTTATTCACTAGGATGGGCTGTTACAGGCATACATGTACATAAATATATGCATAATAACATAGGCAACCCCATGTTTCCATCGCATGGGATGGGATGGTGTTCACACTTTATTCCCTTCATACGTGTATTCATGCATCTGAGTCGAATCCGAAAGGTCAGGGTTCCATTAGTAGACGTTGTTGAATTATTGTCATGTAACATGTTCATAACACATATTTCACGATGGCATTACTAACAATAGAGTCGTGGTTCCTATACTCATTATTCTTGATTTAGGTCTGACTGCCTGTATCCTAGAGCTTTTCCGCGATTTACTTTCCATCCTGTATTTCAGAATATTTTCCGAATTCAACTCCAAAGATGTGAAAAATAGGTAAAATATATTTTTGATTCATGACCGATATAAAATCAATCTCACTTAATTTTTAGACATCGACACGAATCTTGCTGAATATTGTCGCGACAATTTTTTTTTAACATGAAAAATTTTATTGAGTATTATTTTATTCTTAAGATCTCTATATTTCCCACTTAGGTTTTAAATTAATTATGCATTGATTTTGTTTTCATCTTATCTTTTGTTGGGATCAACCTATAGTCATTTAAGCAGCTTTATTTATGTATCTCACTCTGATGAGATGTCTTAATTATCACGTCATCGGTAGTCGGTGTTATTTGTAACTAGCCATTTACCGAGAAGGTAGATGACATAATTTTAACCTCGTTTGTAGCAACTGTGTAGTGTAGGTATTGCCAAACTTTGCTGCCTGAGATCCTTGCACTTGGTATTTTGCTTCGCACTTCACTTTAAAATTTTATTAGTATTTGTCAGAGCATAGTTAGCTGAGGCTGTGTTAGCCACCGGCCAGCTGGTGCATGCGATAGCAGTTCTAGTAGCCAAGTGATGGTTACCATGTAAGCACCAGACCAGCGCGACTGTGTAACTGTTCACGCCAGGCATCTTGCCACTCTTCCCCCTTCCCTATCTGTCTTTTGTCTTCCTTTCCTTCCCCTCGCCTTGGACGCTATGTTAACATCCGTCTTCCCCCCCCCCCTACACGCCTCTTTTGAGTTTAGTGCAACTGTTACCAACTGTCTAATTCCTCTCCTCCTTCACATTCCACACCTCTTGTCTCTGTGCTCTCGCCGCGTACCCCACCCTGGGGAGTTGGTAACATTTTGAC
Source organism: Medauroidea extradentata (assembly GCA_003012365.1). Classification (NCBI taxonomy): domain Eukaryota; kingdom Metazoa; phylum Arthropoda; class Insecta; order Phasmatodea; family Phasmatidae; genus Medauroidea; species Medauroidea extradentata. Next base: position 46,533 of record PNEQ01064063.1, on the reverse strand, counting down.
AACATAGCCAGGTTGGTCAGACTGAGGTGACGCAAGTGTCTTGTTGTGTTGTACATGTTACTCTTGTTCGCGCGACTGTTTACAATGACATGAAGTACTTTGGACGAAGTATATTTCTATCCATTTGTTCGAGCTGTTTGTTTATGAAGAAAATATAACTTTGTTATGATGTGAGTCGTTGTGGAGAGCTCGGGAGGAGTGCATCGCACGGTGACGGCCGTGGAGGACAGCTATCCCAGCTACCAAGATGTCGTCACCGGCATACGAGAATCAGATACCTTTATCATTCGTTTTTTTTACTCTCTTCTTCTGTACTTAGTAGGCTTTAAATAGCAATGTTTCAATAATAGAAGGAGCAACCTCTAGCTGGCAGTGGTAGTGGTCACTACTCAGCATGCTCGTGGGTGAGTTAACCTAGATGGATAGTGGAAGTGGTCAAGTAAATCACTATCTTTAGAGACATAACCTAAACTTTATTTACTTATTAATTAATTTATTTTCTTACTTCTTTATCTTGCGAATTTTGAAGCTTCCTTTGGCATTTTAAATAAATCTTTGCTTGTTAAAATTTGTAAACGAATGCTTAAGATGATGCAACTTTGGTAAACCCAAGTAGACTTTGACAATGTTTATTTCTTGTGAATTTAACTTAATAAAAATGAGAGTCTCTAGTGTATATTAACTTTCATCTTTTTATTTTATTTTTCATTCGTGCCAATGGATAATTGATGTTAGGTCTCAGGATAATAATAGAAGACACCCCCCAACTACCACCATTAGGTACCTCTAGGAGAGGTTTCAGTTCGTTTCGTCTTGAATAATTGATTGAGTAGGTTAGCGAGTGCTTTATGTACGACCTCCCCCCCCCCTTTTTTTTCTATTTCTGTTTAAAGTAAGGCAGCGAAGTTTTTGGTATTGAAAAAGGAGGCTTGCAGCAAATTGGTGGAGGCTAGGGCTGTGTCTGAGGTGGATATTTAATAGTTAATGTATTTTTTTCCTCCTTTATTTTCTCTTAATTTTCCCCACCAAATCCACACTCATGACCCTTGTTGGGATGTTCAGACACTTAGGTGTAGGCACAGACATTTTGTTGTTTTTTGACTGGTACCTGTAGTGATTTATTTGGCCATCTATCAGTAGAAGTAGTGATCATAGTAGATTTTTAAGGTAGCTACAGTGGTAGTTTGGTATTTTATTTGGGTTATAATTGAGTAGCCATTGTTCGCATGGATTGCATAGCTTATAGTAATTTCTTTTCGCTTGTTTCCTGATGATACTGTAGTATGTGGAAGTAATAATAGCAGTACGCTTAAGATTAGTCCATAAGTTTTTTTTTTACTATTCTCTTTCACTCAAGTCAACAGGCCACAGACCTTAGTAGTTAACACATTGTACTGGTAGGTTAGTTAGTTTATTTTGTGTAATTAGTTCACCAATTAATCTTGGTAGAATTTATTTATATTTTTTCATGTTTCCAGAACGAAAACTTCGTAGTCATAATAAAAGTTCTAAAGTTACAGACATAAACATCATTTTAGATAGGCCTTTGCAACCAGAATCAGAACATCCTGATACTGGTGGTATTAGTGAACAGTTAGGTGTTGCAGAAACAAACATCATAGTAATCAGTGGTACACAGACAGATACAGTCAATATGGAAGGAAATAGGTTTTTTATTGTTCCTGGTTGCTATTTTGGGAAAAGTTCAGAAGATGTTAGTATCTTAAAAACTTTAAGTGGGCAACCGTGGTTAATGGCTGGGATGGCAAAAAGTGTATCACATACTTGCCCAGCTTCCTGCGAGGAGCTGCTGCAAGGTGGCACGATGGGTTAGGTACCCAGGCTGAGAATTTAGCTACATTTCAGGCATTTATCAATGCTCTTTAAACAAGCTTCTCGAAGAGTAGGAGAATCAAATTATTAAGAGATGGGGATATGCATACACATTTTAGGGACACAATGAATCCATAGAGGAGTTCGCTTATGATATAATTGGCATGTGTCATGAACTGGACAGAACTATGTCCGAGGAAAACAAAGTGCGATATATTTTGAGAGGCTTAAGGCCTAACATTGTAGAAAAAGTTACATGTATGCAAAATAACACAGTAGAACAACTCAAACATAACTTACATAGTATTGATGTGGGATTGTACTATGCCAAGAATAGCTTGCTTTAACAAGTGAGTTAAGCAGAGCAACTGCTAAGGTAGCACAGTTTGATGACACAGAACGGGCAGTAGGTTCTTCAGAGGTTGCTAGGTTAAGTAAAACAATGGAGTGTTTAGAATATCATATGAGGGACATGATGAGTCATATAAAGCGGTTAGGACAATATAAAAGGTCTGAAGTACCCCCTCAACCACCATCATATCCTAGATATGACAGCAAAAGTAGGGATACGTCTAACCAGTGGAATTCTTATCAGAAAAGGGGAAATTTGGCAGATAGTAGACCCTATAGGACCGCAGAAGGGAAACCATTGTGTTTCGGCTGTGTTAAAACCGGTCATATCGGGCAGGTTTGTCAAACCAATTCATGGCCTACCTCCCCTGATAAGAAGAATAAAAACCAGCGAAACTGTTGAAGATGAACCATGTTAGGGGAAATGGTAAGTCTGGCAAGCTCAGGGTGTCACTCTCAATGAACTCGGGAATCATGAGTTTGTATTCATATTTGTTCAGGACACCTACCCCTATTTTTCTTGACAGCGGAGCTGATGTATCTTTAATAGACAACAGAATAGCACCACAGAAATTTTGGAAGCATGCAGAACCAAAAATATTCTCTGGAGTTTCTGGTCTAAGCCAAACCATATCATACATGATGTATTTGAGGTTTAAAATTGAAAAGTGTTTTTATACTCATCCAGTAGGGAAAGTTGGTTCACCGCTCAATGGTGCTATTTTGGGGTGTGATATCCTTTCTAAATAAAAGGCCCAATTGAGTTTTGGCGGTGAAAACAAATATTATGTCTTGTTAAATGCCCCTAACAATAGAGACAAAATCGTTCCTACAGTAGTATGCGAGTAAAAAGAAAAGCCACCCATGGAGCTGGAAAAAAAATGAGAAACCTGAAAATAATGAGAAACCTTTGCAAAATTCAGACAAATTGGTAGAAAGAAAAGCTGGAGATATACCTGTGTCAAACCCCTTGCAAATTAAAATTGATGATGATCAAAAGAAAGACAGGTTAGGTTTTATAACTGTCAAAGAACAAGTACGACTAGCCCCTCGTACACACCAGTTAATTGAAGTAGCTGTTGAAGGAAATATGTTACCACCTTTGATCTTAGTCGAACCCTTTGAACATGTTTATGAAAAACATTGCGTATTGATAGCACATAGTGTTGTAGTGAGTGAACTGATTACAAAATTTTGGGTTACGAATGTAGCTAACTATGAAGTCATATTGCTAGGTAATATGAAGTTACGAACTTTGTGATCTTGTGAAGAAATTTGCCTGATAAATCTAAATTAAAAAATTCCCTACCTGTAAGAACAATGGGTAGAGACACTGGTAAATCGCGGGAAAAGTTGATTGTTTGCTTGGCTCCAACATGCTATGTATAACACTGAAGGCTATATTGGCTATCGTTTATATGAAGCACTGTGTCCCTCTCCAACAGACCCAATTAGAACTGTACAGTTTGCACACATAATGTGTGTGATTAGCCCCGAAACTGTTCACATGTGTCACGATTGAGATACTACAGTTTATTGGAGACTATGTTAAATATTTTCGCGATTTTCCAGTGTCTCTAACAATGGGTAATAAAGACATGTTCATTGAGTCACAATTAGACATAAATCCAAATTTGCTTCCTGAACAACGAAGTAAGTTATTGAATCTTCTTGCCAAGTATCGACATTGTTTCAGTTGGACTGCAAATCAGATAGGACGTTCCCTAGAGAAGGAGTAACTTAAGACTCTGGTGATGCTTCACCAGTTACATCAGTGCCATATCGCACATCTGCGGGAGAACGCAACACTATACATGATATTGTTGAGGAGTAGTGCATACAAAATAGCATTGTTATGCCTTGTAGCAGTATTTGGTGCTCATCAGTAGTATTGGTGATGAAAAAAGATGGGGGCTTCAGAATGAGTGTCGATTATCGAAAAATTAATGGGGTGTTGAAAGATGATAAGCACCCTCTGTCTCGTCTCGATGATTTTCTCAGTTATTTAACAGGCACTAAGTATTTCAGTCACCTAGACATGAATTGTGGATATCATCAGCTAAGGGTAGCTAAGAAAGACCAGGAGAAAACCGCATTTGTTACTCCAGAGGGAACATATTGTTTTGAAACCCTCCCTTTTGGACTAAAAACTGCACCTTCTATCTTTCAGGGGTTCATGGATCGTACCCTAACAGGCTTAAAATGGGTATCGTGTTTAGTTTACCTTGACGATATTTTAGTCTCAGGTTGTTCATTCGATCAACACCTGGACAGGCTTGAACAAGTGTTACGAAGGTTTAAGAAAGCTAACCTAACCTTAAAACCAGCTAAATGCTCCTTCGGTTATGCTGAAACAGTGGTATCGGGACATGTGGTGAACCAGGAAGGCATTAGACCACATACTAGCAAGTTAAAAGCTGTAAGTGAATTTCCGACCCTTACCCATTCTAAAAGCGTTAGAAGTGTTCTAGGTTTGGCATCTATCTAGAGAAAATTTGTCAAAAATTGCTCAGTAATTGCAAAACCATTACCTTCTCTTTTGAAAAAGGTTCAGAAATTTGTGTGGGGAGCTGAACAAGAACAAGCCTTTCAAAATTTGAAATGAAAATTAACTTCTCCTGTATTGGTTCATTTACGTGAACAGGGCCCTATCTAAATTCATAGAGATGTCAGTACGTTAGTAATAGGAGCCATTATAATGCAAAAGCGACATGGGAAATTACATCGAATAGCCTCTGCAAGCAGGACCCACACCCCTGCATAATCACGATATCCAATTACCCACCTTGAATGTCTTGCATTAATTTATACTTCGGATCAGTTTCGCCCTCAACTTTATATGCGGCATTTCACAGTTGTAACTGACCGCCATAGCCTTTACTATGTGGATAGTCTAAAATTAAATGCCCACAGCACAGGCAAACTTACTAGATGGGCACTAAAAATATTAGAGTATGATTTGACATAAAATACACTAGCGGCAAGAACCACGCCCATGTAGACAGTTTGAGCAGGAATCCAGTAGGGAAGGGAACAGATAAAGACGAGAATAAATCTTTAGAGTTAACAGTATTTTCTTTACTTGAATTTGACATGACAAAAGCACAGTGGGACGATGCTAACCTTGCACCCCTAATAAAGAAGGTTGAGAAGCCATCCAATAAGAATTCTAAATTGAGTAGATGTGCCAAGAACTTTTGTTTAAAGGATATAGTCCTGTATAAGTTAACACTAATCCCGAGGGCCGACAAAAACTGCTTGTGATCCCAGAGGGCTTGACAGCCGAGATTCTGAGTGAGTGCCAAGACAATGTGCTCATAGGAGGTCAACTAGACAACATTAGAAGATGCTTATATTGGAAAGGCATGGCTAAACAAGCCGAGTCGTATGTGAGGTCATGTAACGATTGTCAGACTAAGAAGGGTTTGAACTAGAAACCTGCGGGTTTAATGCAGCCCATAGCTGCAGGAGCCCCTTTCGAGAGAGTAGGAATAGACTTGCTAGGTCCCTTTCTTATGACTCACATAGGTAACAGGTACTGCATAACCTGTATCGATTATGGGATTAGATGGGCGTAGACTCTAGCGGTACCATCTGGAAACGCTAAGGAAATAGCCCAGTTTCTACTCGAAAATGTTATCAGTCGACACTCCACGCCTCTGTAGTAGTTACCGAATTATTAAGGCTAATGGACATACAGGGTACAATGACTTCTGGGTACCTACTACAGACAAACGGTGCTGTAGAAAGGTTGCAAGCGACACTAACAACTATGATGTCCCACCTATGTCTCTAATAACCAAAAATACTCGTATATTCTTCTCCCGTTAGTTACATTTTCCTATAACATCTCGCGTCAGGATAGTCTAAAGTGCAGCCCTTCCATGTTACTTTATGGCAGTGAACCTACTTTGCCCAGTGAAGATTGTTTGAATCAGAAAGCTGACGACCCAGATAGTCAATGCTTGCATCAGATGTGGAAGTCCATCCAAAAATTGGCCCAGTGCAACCTACATGAACACCGAAAAAAAACAGTGGTACGATCAAACCAGGAGACCAGTGGAATATGCGCCTGGACAGGAAGTGCTCTAACATTATTATTGATGATGATGATTATGTGACTAAGGTGAGTTGAGAAAGGATTAAATTGTAAGATAATTTCTATTTGCATGAGATACCTTTTCTTACCACAATGTAGATTCTTGTAGGTTTGTCATTAAAATATAGGCACCACATCTCAATTGAATAGAGCAATTTATTGAAGAAAATGAAAAAAATATATATAATTCTGAAATCTCTCACCCTAGGTCAAACACATAGTTTAGACACAATTTACTATAAAGTAGAAAATATCTTGAGTTTGGTTAAAGTTGATACTAGGTTCTATTAAAATTCCTCGGCTAGGGATAAAATTAAAATTTAAGTTCAAGTATATATAAGTTTGCTCAGTCGGTTTACACGATATTTTGACACAGGACCTCTGGGTTTGAGCTCGTTGGCAAAAATTAGGCACACCAAACTCATTTAAAATTAGTAGACGAAAAATTGTATGAAATAAAATTTGATTTGAATATCCAAGTCAATATTTGGAATGGTCGGCCTTGTACACAAGATGGGTAAGCGTGGGGATGCTACAGGCATACATATTCAACATGGCTATCCTTACAATGTAGGCTGAAGGTCTCGTAGTCTTCATGACACTTCAAAAATTAACCTAATTATTTTACTGATGGCGGGCCTCTTCTCAAAATGGCCTAAAACTGACGGACATACTGTCCTCTATCTACTGAGTTCCCAAGCCTAACCTTAGGTTGACGGCAGAACTGAAAATGTTCCATTTTCTCCTGGGCCGATTCTGTCGCATGCTTCACCTAGCAAAATTCAGGGAACTCATTCTGCTCTGTACAATACAGCATATAATCTATGTTCTTCTCCAAATTGGAAGCCGTTGCCTTGGCAACCAATCAACAAAAGAGTTATAAAACCTTCAATCTGCTCAGAGAAACCTCTCTGGAGCAGATAATTACTCTATACCTAGTAAGTTAAACTATACTTATACTAGGTACGATCATATGGTAGTAAAACATTTTAAACAAGTATTTCAAATTTTCATTATAATTATTTAGCAGATTTATTTAGATAAATTAAGAATATATTTAAATAAACAATTATGCAAAACTTTGATAATATTAACATATTCATAAAATATTTGCAGTATTTTCGAAGAAGAAAAGTTATAAGAGTGTTTTCAGAAATTCCATAACAATCTTAAATAACTCTTAGGTAATTTAACGTCTATTACAAATAACTAGGAGTGAGAGATTTTCTTAATCTAACACAAAACAATAATAACATTAAATTAATTAAGTTGAACAAAATTTACTATAGTAAGGTGGGAACTGTCAAAACACTAAAACTTATGATGCTTCCTATAATAGCAAAGTCTTTTTCAGATCGTTATATCATCAAACATAAATAAACATTAAAATCTGTGACGATCTCGTTACAGACAGCCCCACATTCAAATTGCCTAAGTTGATATGCTTAGCTAATTAGGTAATTGCAGAAAAATACATAATGCAAAAAGTACTAAATGCACTTCAAATAATTAACAATTAAGACATTTAGAAATCTTCCTAGTTTAAAGTTCAAAAGAAATAATCTGTCTTGCAGAAACATACAACAATGACGAAAATAGAAATAATACATCTTTGCAGTTCAATCGTTGACAGTCTGAAACAAACAAAAACAATACTCCCCATCAAAGTACACAAAAAACCTTGCAAACACTTTGTGTTGCATTCAAAACTCCTGCTCTCGTCGCGATAGTGTATTTGGCGCTGTCAACAATGCAGACATGTGCGCACGCACAGTGGTTGCGTGCTTCGAAGTTGGCAGCACTGCAGGGGGCCATAATCGCTGCGTATCTCTCTTCCCATAGTTCAGTTGCCGGCTAACGGTAATACCTATTACTGTCGCGGTAAATAGCGTTGCGTTTTGCAGGTAAGATTCACCAGTCAAAACATGACATAACACTTTACACACTCGTTCATCACTTTATTAAAGTGTTCTTAAGAGTTTGGTAGCATAATGTCTATGTGACTTAAATACTTTATTAGATATCAACATTAAAATATCCCGGTTATGTACTAGTTCGTTGGAACATGGCGGGATCTACTTACAAATCGTATTTGAAAATTAGTCATCAAACCACTTAATTTTCATTGGTTTTACTGAGCATAATCAACTAGCCTTTACTGTAGATCTCTCTTCTGTGCTTGTCTTCTTTTCTTCATCAGATGTACGCTCGTCCGTGATGATAGCAAATATGTGCCACCACATGCATCTAATTTTGAGTGAGAGGACTTTTAAGTCTCAATCCTAACTGAGCATTACCTAATCAACAGTTAGATAAGCATACTTCTGAAGATCCTAACGTACATTAAAGGTTAAGGCTTTTTACAGAGACAATACTGCCTCAAATTCCTAACAACAATGAGTGGACATGCAATGCTCAGCATCCTAACTGAAAACATAACAACAATAGTTGACTAAAATACCATGTAAATATACGTGATTTCTGACACAAATAACGACTTTAACGTATTTTCAAATTCAAAATATGTCATCAATAATCATCTCAATATCAATTCTGCTCAACAATACTCACAATATACTTTGTCATTCATATGTAAACAAATAGTTATTCTCATACACAAGCTAACTGCTCATCATATACAGAACATAAATAACAGGTATTCTCAACAATATATTCGCTGGATTTGCAACTTGCAAAATAAATTGGATTACCTAAAACGTAGTAAGTACAACTAGTTCGTAAGAGTGTTTGTGTAAACATTTCATCACATATCATCAGCTTTGTAGGGTTTTCTCACTTAAGTAAACATGTTTAGCTACTCTCGTTCTTCAATTTGGCCGTATCGTGTGTGTAATAAACATAGTTCAGGACCTTAAATATTTGAGACAATTCAACTTCAGAGTAGATATCGACGAGTGAAAATTCATATTCAAAAATTTGACAAAATTTAGCGGTAATACATTTTACCTTCCCTCCTAAGTGATACGAGTGTTCTACATAATGTACGTTGAGTTTTCATTGTTTATTGCATCAGTACATCGTAGAGACTCATAATAAAAATCAACTATGCTCAGGAGTCGCATTACCCTTCACTCACCTGGCAAACTCTTCAACCATACATAATACAATATAATAATACAGGCTATCCACAACATAATTTCGTCAGGTATAAACATCATAGTACTGGAACTCCTCGTAAAATATACAAATAAATAAACTCATCAAACTTCATTAGGCAAACACATAACTTCGCTGTTACATCAGCTAAAAAAAAAAATAGATCACTTAGTTTACATAAACATGCCAAGTCAAAAAACAAACTCTTGAAAATAAATCTTCAGGCTACAGACAACTTTCATACTCGTGGCTGGATATAGGGTCTCAACTGCGTGATATTGTAACGTCCTGCGGGCCTTCCATCAGGATACGTCAGTTCGTAGCAATTATTCCTGACTATCGCTGACACAATCAGCGGACCAGTGAAGAGCAAAAACAGCTTCTTCGTTACGTGATCGAAGAGCGAGCTTACGTAGGTAGTACGTCGTAACACTTGATCTCCTATGTTAAACTTACACGTCTTGCTGATTTTCTGATATATTTTTCTACTCTCGGCAGCTGCGTATAATCTTGCATTAATTAATTTACTAATTTCTTCCGACACCTTGTCTGGGTTGTCCTGTGGCAGTTCAGCTATTAGCTTGGGTATGACTTGGTTCGTGTCAATGACCTCAGTGTAGCGAACTATGATTATTTAAAACATAGGCGCTGTTGGATTTAGATGTTGGTTCCTTGGCGAAAAACTTCGATTGCTGGTCAATGGTGAAATCGGCTGTGACAATTGGCTTCCCGTCATAACATTAGACGCGCTGACATCTGAGGCGGTGTCGTTACAATGTACACTCGTCTGTTGTTGTTGATTGTTTATATGACCGTTACTGTTCCCTGCTCGCCATTCGTTCTGTTTACCTCTCTGTGGAGATGGCGGTTGTAGGTGGGAGTTCGTACGTGTGCTGTTGTTCGACACAAAGTAGACTGAACCATTACTGTCTACATATGCATTAGGAGATACTGGTTCTTGGTTTGTGGGTTGTGTGTTTCTCCACGAACGGTTCTCGTTGTTTCCTTGGTTTCTCCTTTGATAATCTGGCTGGTACCTATTCCTGTTTCTCCTCCACGAACGGTATCCTTGTTTATGACGCCAGTGTGGCGTACTCTGCCGATCTGAATTATCACAATTCCGGTGCAATGTGTTTACTTGGCGCTGATTGCGGTCCCGGTTGTTTTGCCAATTATTATTCTGATAGTGTGGGTGACCTTGGTTGTGACTCGGTTGATTGTATCTGCACTCGTTTCGTGGTTGATACAGGGGGTGTGATGTGTGTGCAGGGTTGTTAGCATGTTCCCCTTCAGAACAGTTCTCTCGACTACGCTGTCTCTCAGATTGATCAATGCGCAGGAGCTGATGACGGAATTCTGTTAAGTTTGAAAAGGGACGATCCGCCCAACGATCTTGGTATTTAGTCGGTAATTGCGCCACGATAATCTCCGCAAACTCCTCATCTTCCATCGGGGCGGTGAGATGTCTAGTGCGTTCATATATCTCACTAAAATGTTGTTCGAACGACTTACTTTTGCGAGGATCGTATTTTTCCTGGTGTAGGCGGGCGTGAACATTTCCTTGTATTTTCGCGTTCCAGTATTGTCTCAAAAACTCATCATGGAACTGGTTAATAGTGTGGATGTTAGTGCTGTTTAATTCCCACCAATAATGGGCAGTGTGCTTCGAGCTGCTGGAGATACACCTGAATTTATCTTCAGTGGTAAGGGAAAAATACTGAAAGTATTCGTCTAGTCTTTTTTAATTGGAAACTGGATTTTCGTGTGCAAATCCAGAGTATGTAGGTAACTGTTCAACCCATTGTTTTGAAGGGTGGTTGAACCACTGGTACGGGTTAGTTATGTTGACGGCGTTATTAGTTGTTGATTGGTACGTCTCGTTGCCATGGGAAACGGCTTGGTGTGGTGTTACCGCTTCGGGTGTAGTCGGCTGCGCTCGGGTGTCCTCGTGGATATAGCGTGATCTACAAGACACGCTAGACAACATGGCGTCTTCTCTCGCTACTTCTGCACATTGTAAGCGACTAGATGGTTCCGCTAGACATGTTTCTTCAGGCGTGTTTTGATGTGTGGAAATTAATTCTAATTTTGCCTGACACAATTCAACTTCTGTGTTTGTTCGGCCTAGAGCTAGTTTTAGTTGCTCGACTTCGGTTACAACTGCCTTTGTTTGATTGTTGTATCGTTGTAAGTTGTGAAGCCATTTGGCTTACGTCTGCGAACGTAGCACTAACGTGAAACTGTGTACTTTCATTTACAATTTTCAGATTTTCTACTCGTGTAGATAATTCTGCTATGGATGCTTCCGTAGTTGTGTGTGCTGCTTTCAAAGTAACAATATCTTGTTCTAGACGTACAGTGGTGTCGCGTACTTGTGCAGTATCCTGGCGTACGGAAATTAATTCATTGCAGAGCTCTGCATAACGAGCTTCTTGCAAGTCTAATTTATTTGTAATTTCTTCTCCCATAGTAGATATTTCATTACGCACAGACGGCATTTCATTACGCATAGACGACATTTCATTATGTACAGAGGTGGATATTTCCTTACGCACATTACTTCCATGGTAGCCATTTCGTTACGTACGGATGACATTTCATTACGTACAGATGACATTTCATTACGTACAGACGACATTTCATTACGCATAGACGACATTTCATTACATACAGAGGTGGATATTTCCTTACGCACATTACTTCCATGGTAGCCATTTCGTTACGTACGGATGACATTTCATTACGTACAGATGACATTTCATTACGTACAGACGACATTTCATTACGCACAGAGGTGGATATTTCTTTACGCATATTATCCATGCCTAACATAAGTTGTTTTAACAAATCCATTGTTTGACTGTCAAGAATTTAACCTTGTGGTGTTCCTATACTGGTATTTTGTGGGATGTGTGTGGCGATTTCGCCGTCTAAGGTGGTACCTTCAGTAGTTTCACCGCATAAGTCCTCGGACACCATTACCGACGCGTCACACGCCGCCATTACGTTTTCATGCGTATCAGGAACGCTAACTATAGCAAAAACTGCTCCACCAGCCTCTAAATCGTGGGATTCCGTATCAATGTTATTATTATTCATTTTATTTTGTCTTTTATTAAAGGATGAGCTACGGGTCTCACTATGCCTGAGCCAATATCCCTCGTTGCTGGAATCACTATCACCCATGTTTACAAGTTACGTGTATGAGAATAGAAAAAAAAATTTCGTCGACCAAAAATTCCTAAAATAACTTTGCCAACTTGTCTCAAAATTCGTGCGACCACGTTTGGAGCCACTCTATAACATTATTATTGATTATGATGATGATAATGTGACTTACTGTGTGTCGGTGACTTAAGGTGAGTTGAGAAAGGATTAATTTGTAAGATAATTTCTATTTGCATGAGATACCTTTTCTTACCACAATGTAGATTCTTGTAGGTTTGTCATTAAAATATAGGCACCACATCTCAATTGAATAGAGCAATTTATTGAAGAAAATGAAAAAAATATATATAATTCTGAAATCTCTCACCCTAGGTCAAACACATAGTTTAGACACAATTTACTATAAAGTAGAAAATATCTTGAGTTTGGTTAAAGTTGATACTAGGTTCTATTAAAATTCCTCGGCTAGGGATAAAATTAAAATTTAAGTTCAAGTATATATATGTTTGCTCAGTCGGTTTACACGATATTCTGACACAGGACCTCTGGGTTTGAGCTCGTTGGCAAAAATTAGGCACACCAAACTCATTTAAAATTAGTAGACGAAAAATTGTATGAAATAAAATTTGATTTGAATATCCAAGTCAATATTTGGAATGGTCGGCCTTGTACACAAGATGGGTAAGCGTGGGGATGCTACAGGCATACATATTCAACATGGCTATCCTTACAATGTAGGCTGAAGGTCTCGTAGTCTTCTAACACTTCAAAAATTAACCTAATTATTTTACTGATGGCGGGCCTCTTCTCAAAATGGCCTAAAACTGACGGACATACTGTCCTCTATCTACTGAGTTCCCAAGACTAACCTTAGGTTGACGGCAGAACTGAAAATGTTCCATTTTCTCCTGGGCCGATTCTGTCGCATGCTTCACCTAGCAAAATTCGGGGAACTCATTCTGCTCTGTACAATACAGCATATAATCTATGTTCTTCTCCAAATTGGAAGCCGTTGCCTTGGCAACCAATCAACAAAAGAGTTATAAAACCTTCAATCTGCTCAGAGAAACCTCTCTGGAGCAGATAATTACTCTATACCTAGTAAGTTAAACTATACTTATACTAGGTACGATCATATGGTAGTAAAACATTTTAAACAAGTATTTCAAATTTACATTAAAATTATTTAGCAGATGTTAGAATAAATGAAGAATATATTTAAATAAACAATTATGCAAAACTTTGATAATATTAACATATTCATAAAATATTTGCAGTATTTTCGAAGAAGAAAAGTTATAAGAGTGTTTTCAGAAATTCCATAACAATCTTAAATAACTCTTAGGTAATTTAACGTCTATTACAAATAACTAGGAGTGAGAGATTTTCTTAATCTAACACAAAACAATAATAACATTAAATTAATTAAGTTGAACAAAATTTACTACAGTAAGGTGGGAACTGTTAAAACACTAAAACTTATGATGCTTTCTATAATAGCAAAGCCATATCCAGTGGGAGTCATGTCAGGAGCACATTTCCAACCCATGAACAAGGTGACCTTGTATATTTCTTCCATTCTGCTTACCTTACAAACATGTTGGCCTGAACATTTAAATGTAGCAGAAGATTTAATCCATAGTAGTATAGCTTGCGCAAAAGTTATCTCTCCAGAATTTCGTAAAACTCAGGCAGAAACTCATTCTTTTGCTGAAGTTGCTAACAATCTAATAAATATTTTGAATCATGCAGCTGGATAAGATCTTCTAGAAGTACAGGACACTAATAGAGTCAAACGCAGTCTTACATTTTTGGGTGAATTTGCAAGCTGGTGTTGTGATATCGCAACAGCCACTCATTTGGACACCTTATTTAATAATCAAAGAGAGTTGGTAAATTGTCTAGAGGAAATAAATCAACAAGTTTCAAATGACCACCAGGCTTTAGCTAACCTTACGAATCAAGTATCATATGTAAACTCTGTTATCAGTGAGATATTTGGCAAAATTCAAATAAAGTTTAGCAATTTAACTAGTTATGTACAGGCCTTTAGGGACAGTTTAGAGAAATGTCACGCTGGTGTAGTACACGAGGTGTCACAAGTTCATCAAACACTTTACCTTTCTGTAGCCCTTATGGCTAAACGATTCACACTTTATTTAGAATTGAAATTTTGGACCAGTGCAGGTCCCATAAGTTACCATCGGTACTAGTCACTCCCACTATTCTGAAATCGAAATTAGATCAGTTGGCCAAAGTAATTAAAAAGGATGGTTATCGTTTGGCAATATCTTCTTCTAACATACAGGCTTATTTCCATTTAGAAATGTGTAATTGTAAAATTTATCAAGCACACTTGTATGCTACAATTAAAGTCCCCATTGTTAAGAAACATTATAATTGGAAACTTTTCGATTTTGTGGCAATTCCTTTTAAATGGAACAATTCAGTGTGCTTCCTACACCATGAACCTACATTTTTAGCAGTGCGTGGGGAGGATGTTCGAACCATCCAGGGAAGGGCGCTTCAAGATTGCAGACTCTTCGAAGACAATTTGTGTTTTGTTCCTAGAGTGTCAAGAGATTCTTTAGCCTTATGCCCAAGAGCAGTTTATAAAGGTGCCACAGCTGAACGCCTAGGAAAAATGTGTGTCTTCAGTTGCCAATCAGGTTCTCATATGATAATAACTCAGGTAGGACCAGAACAGTATTTCATAACTAGCTCCACAGGCAAACTGGTTTTGATTTGTTTATTTAGTGTGAAAATGTAACTAGAACACTTAAAATTGGTTAAACACCAGGAGCTATTGATTTAGCAGCTCCTTGCGATTGCCAGTTGTATTTGAATGGAGAATTAAAAATTAGTGAAACCGATCCTTGCGATTTCGCAGCTAAATCAAAATTCCACTTAAAAATCATGTTATCCCTGCATCCTGGTCAAAGTTAATGAAATTGCATTTCCCTGCCACACCACATCTACACATACTGTATTCCCCTCCTTAAATGATTGTCTTGCAGATGACTGGCCTTCTGATATATTACACATAAATATAACTTTAGATACCAGTATATCGAAGCATCACAATGATCATTTTGTGATTAGAAATATCCAGAGTATTCCTTTCGGATTAATAATTGTATTATTCTTGTATATAGTTTGGAGAAATCCTTTCCTTATAGGTATAGGGTCCCTACCTCAAGTGACGGCATTGAGCCCTTAGTCAATATTGGGCATAGAAGTGAGCAGTACTGTTGTAATTGTAATATTAACCATTCTGTTTGTGTTATGTTTGATGTGGAAGTGTTTCAGTGTTAAATTGCAGAAGCATAGAAGTGCTTCTAGTGGAAGTACCGCCACTGAAGAGCCAGGGAGCTCTACATCTGCAGATGTCGTTAGATGTTTGCAACAGGAGGGTAGAATACGAGCAACCCTTAAGGCTGACAAGGGTGTCTTCACCACAGTTTATCTTATTCTTGACGAGTAGGACAGTAGTATGATGTCATGCCCAGAGTATTGATGTTTTTTTTTTTTTTTTGTAAATCATGAAAGCCAGTTGTATTAATTCTTTGTCCAGTAAATCAAATGTTGGTTGTTTATTGATGATGAGTAAATACTAAAATGAATGTAAAACTTGGGTCGCCGATAACAGTGTATGTCAATTAAACTCTAGTCCATATAAAAGGGGAAGAATAAGATTTTTGTTTTATTTTTATTATTATTGTCTGAGGTCATATTGAAAGACATATAAATATTGTAAATTGTTATTCCTGATTTAATGATTAATGAAGATAAGCCATCTACTAGATGCTACTTAACGATAGGTTAGGTTGAGAATAATGTTAGTTTGTTTCCGTCTCTCTCTTCGAGATTTATTGAGTCTGTTGCTATTAAAATGTTTTAATTAAGGGCATTACTAAGTAATGTGTGAGTAGTGATCAAAGGGAACAGGTCCAGACCTATCACTTTTTCTAGTAAACATCAAGACTTTAGTGAAACAGTAAATGTGGGACTTGTGAAAGCAAGCATTAGTTCTCTGCTGAGAGTTAGTGCAACCAGTGACAATAATGAACAGAGAAAGCAATTGGACAACCAAATGTTCTCCAAGGAATAATGTTTTCCAAGGGCAGGCTGATGTACAGGATGATGTGCATCCGTAGGGGCGAAGGACTTCTGTGTTAGCCTCACCCCAACCTGTGTCTTCTCAACGACAACGCTTGTAAAGGAATGGAGTCCCTGACCTTTATACCAACAACCTTTTGCAAGTGATCCAGTTCGGTCAGGTGGACTCTCTCTTCAACGAGACCATCACGTCCATCGTCTGCAGTCACCCTCCCCAGGATATTCCACTTTTGGCCCGAGAAGGCTGGTCTGTCAAAGCCAGGACTGTGAAAGTGTGGAGGTGATGTCATGCAGCAAGTTGGACTGAAGTAGGAACGTTTTCCATTGATGGCTGGAATTTTTGGGGATGCCCAAAAACTTCCTGGAGGTTTCGAGTCTACTGCCAGTGTTCGTCTTCCTCAGTTTACTGGTAACTGGAAGCTGAGCAGGTGTACAACTGCTCGAACACTACTAGACCGCACCAGTCTTAGGACAAGACTAGGGGCTGCAAGTGAAATATTTCCCAAAAGGACTTTTAAGGTGTCTCATTAAAATAATAATGGAAAAAACTGTGAAAACATGTAATGAACTTAAACTTTTATTTCTGCATCATCTAGAGACCAAACGGTGAATAAGTTCTGAGATTAACTTTTTTTTTGTTTGTGATCTATGCTTGTGAGTGTTAGATTTATTATTTTAGATTGAATGTTTCTGTGGGTGGAATATTTTTTGGGTTGATAACCATACTAAGAAATACATGTGTGATGCATAATTTTGCATTGGTATCTGATTTCTTCCTAAAAATTATAAATAAATTAAAATATCCATTCAATATTAATGAGGATTATTTAGTGTTGTACATTGTTTTTGCCAGTGTATTGTTTGTCTTGTATGAAGAGATACCCACTAGTTGTGAGTCTGTTGTACGGCTTCCGTAATTGGACTTCCTGACTAAGCAGTCGCCGGCGAGATCTCTGCAGCCTTCATGAAGCCACCAGTCGACGATCCCCGCAAGCAAATGTTGAAAATCACTTTCATTTCTAATGTTCTAATTTGTTTTTCTCTTCCCATTCAAACAATACTATAAAAATGTTAAAGATTGTCTGACACAAGAATGGGATACCTTTGTAAAACACTTCACTAAAGCAAGCTTCGGGTTTACGTATAAAGTTCATGCCTACTTATGATAGGAAGTTTTAGGTCCCAGATAACTTTTGTTCATTTTGTTTGTTGTGGAGGACCGCAACAAGGAGGAAGTATTGTCGTGAGCGTTTTCTTTAACATGACCAATTTTATTGAGTATTATTTTTTCTTAAGAACTCTATATTCCCCACATTAAATTGAACTTAATTATGTATTGCTTTTTTTCGTCTTCTCTTATTTGGATCAACTTATAGTCATTTAAGCAGCTTTATTTTTGTATCTCACTGTGATAAGATGTCTTAATTATCATGTCATCGTTAGTCGTAATTGTTTGTAACTAGTCATTTAGCGAGAAGTTAGATGACATCATTTTAACCTAGTTTTAAGAAGCTGTGTAGTGTAGGTATAGCCAAACTTTGCCGCATGAGATCCTTGCACGTGGTATTATGCTTCGCACTTCACTTTAAAATTTTATTAG
Source organism: Medauroidea extradentata (assembly GCA_003012365.1). Classification (NCBI taxonomy): domain Eukaryota; kingdom Metazoa; phylum Arthropoda; class Insecta; order Phasmatodea; family Phasmatidae; genus Medauroidea; species Medauroidea extradentata. The sequence goes on along the minus strand of PNEQ01064063.1, from coordinate 28,246 downwards.
TATTTGTCAGAGCATAGTTCGCTGAAGTTGTGTTAGCCACTGGCCAGCTGGTGCATGCGATAGCAGTTCTAGTAGCCAAGTGATGGTTACCATGTAAGCACCAGACCAGCGCGACTGTGTAACTGTTCACGCCAGGCATCTTGCCACTCTTCCCCCTTCCCCATCTGTCTTTTGTCTTCCTTCCCTTCCCCTCGCCTTGGACGCTATGTTAACATCCGTCTTCCCCCCCCCCTACACGCCTCTTTTGAGTTTAGTGCAACTGTTACCAACTGTCTAATTCCTCTCCTCCTTCACATTCCACACCTCTTGTCTCTGTGCTCTCGCCGCGTACCCCACCCTGGGGAGTTGGTAACATTGTAACAACATAGCCAGGTTGGTCAGATTGAGGTGACACGAGTGTCTTGTTGTGTTGTACGTGTTACTCTTGTTCGCGCGACTGTTTACAATGACATGAAGTACTTTGGACGAAGTATATTTCTATCCATTTGTTCGAGCTGTTTGTTTATGAAGAAAATATAACTTTGTTATGATGTGAGTCGTTGTGGAGAGCTCGGGAGGAGTGCATCGCACGGTGACGGCCGTGGAGGACAGCTATCCCAGCTACCAAGATGTCGTCACCGGCATACGAGAATCAGATACCTTTATCATTCGTTTTTTTTTACTCTCTTCTTCTGTACTTAGTAGGCTTTAAATAGCAATGTTTCAATAATAGAAGGAGCAACCTCTAGCTGGCAGTGGTAGTGGTCACTACTCAGCATGCTCGTGGGTGAGTTAACCTAGATGGATAGTGGAAGTGGTCAAGTAAATCACTATCTTTAGAGACATAACCTAAACTTTATTTACTTATTAATTAATTTATTTTCTTACTTCTTTATCTTGCGAATTTTGAAGCTTCCTTTTGCATTTTAAATAAAACTTTGCTTGTTAACATGTAAACGAATGTTTAAGATGATACAACTTTGGTAAACCCAAGTAGACTTTGACAATGGTTTTTTTTTTTGTGAATTTAATTAAATAAACATGAGAGTTTTTAGTGAAAAATAACTTTCATCTATTTATTTTATTTTTCATTCGTGCCAATGGATAAATTAACCATTGATGTTAGGTCGCAGGACCATAATAGAAGACCACTTTATGTAGGACCCCTCCTCCTTTTCTAATTCTGTTTAAAGTGAGGTTAGGTTACAGCCTTCCAGGTAGCGATGTTTTTGATATTGAAAATGGGGTCTTGCAACAATATTAATGCTCTTTTAAATACTTGAAATATAGTGTACTGATTTTTCCAATGGAGGGAAAAAATTTACGGGCTGAAGGGTGTTTTCAATAAATAGTCTATATGTGTTTTAAAATCAACGGGATATCGTCACAGTTTCCACTTAAATATAATTTCGAAATTCGAATCCTACAGTGGCGAAAACACAGAGAATATGTTTTGCAAAAATCCACTAGTGCTATAAAAACCATCGAGTTATACAAATGTTTTTCGTTTTATGATGAATACGTAAATGCCTGTTAATAGACTTCAGTAATTTTAAAATTCCGAACTCTTAGGGTTGTAAAGAATTGGAAAATAAATATTGAATCTTCGATTACGAATTGATTCGATTGGTTAGCGACGTGATATATACATCAATAGGATACTTTTACAAATGTTTAACCTGTGATGGTAAGATTTTGCGAAATTCGATCTCTGAAGAGGTGAAAAGACGTAAAATTTGTTTTCATTTACCCCATTATATCTACCTAACCTATTGTGTTATGTTTTGCTTCAGAATAATGCTTACGTAAATACGAAAAATATTTATCTCAGTTCTTACAATGAGAAAATAATTGTCACATACCCTAAGAAGGGGGGGGGGGGGTTAACTTATCTTAGTAAAACTTTCAAATCAGACGATCCGAAAAAGAAAGTACTGCCACAGAGAAGTATTTTATAGGGCCGTTTACATTCTGCCATTATATCGTTACTTATGGTATATTATATCGCTGTGCCCAGTAACGGAATATTTAATTCATTTAATGAACTTTCTAAGGTACGTATTGAAGGCACAATCCTCAGTGGTCGTGCTCGAGGTAAATGAGTCATCATACAGCGTAAACTTTTTATACCCTCTGAATACTATCTCATATTCGTCTATTTTCCTGTGACTATAAATATGGTTCGGGATAGTAAATAACAGTGGCAGGGATAGACTTACAATAGTTTTAGCTATAGCTAATTAGCATGCTGCAGAGTGAACTCAACCTGCTACTTGGTTATCCTAACACATATTGGCCGAGCTACTAATTTGGTGTACAAAGAGATCCTTAAATTAAATAAATATATGTTATTACGAGTAATACATGCGGGCAATATCACAGACGTACTGCTAGCTTATAAATTGTAAATTATAGTTTGTTTGTTCGCCTTATATGTGGTACTATACCACTCATCAGATCGCAATAAAATTTCTGCAGAATCATTGGGTGGGGGAAGGCAAAAATAGGTAGAGGGACAGAAAAGGATAGCAAAAAATATAGTGAACAAATACACATTTGTAAGTTGTGCGTGCACCCGCGAAGGCTTCCGCCAGTTTATTTGGGGGGGGGTGCAGAGGGGAGGGACGGAGTAGAGGGACAAAACGGAGTGTCTTAAAAAAAATAATTTTATGAAAAAAAAAATTAGTGAGTTGTGTGTTCGCCCAAGAAGGTTTCTACCGAAACAAATGTTTTGTACTTTGTGGGGTGGTGCGGGTTGGGTGGGAGGGAGGTGGGTGGCTCAAGAGGCAGAACGAGGTCTTCAGAAAATTTTGTGGGACAATTTTGAGCATCAAAATTTTTCTAAAATGCACATTAAGTACTTTTAACATAATTTTGTAACAATTTTCAAATTTCCAAAAATTTTGGTTTCAGAAATATTATCGCATTAAATTGAAAACCTCGCAAATGAAGTTGCGGAACCAGCTAGTCTACAATAAAGAACAAAAATAATAATTCACAAAATTTTACCACAGTTTTGTGCAGAGATCACGGCTAAATTATTCTTGAACCAGGTTATAACTTGAAAAAGAGGGATAACTAACTAGCAAACACAAAGAGTACAAACCCGAATCAGGCCGACTCCAGCTAGCTGGAAAAGTAGACAGCGGGCTGATGTCTTTTGCCGGAGTCCATCCTATGTCTTTTTGACCATCGGCAAACAGTTTGCCATCAAGTCAGAAAGACACCGTACCGATTATGACAAGACGTCAAAAAGACATAACGCCAACTGCGGTTATATGTCTTTCAGGACACCAGCCCGATGAAGGCTTGATATCTTTACAGACACTGAATCGGCGACTGCTGGGTGTCTTTCAGTACAGTGGATAGTCAACGGCCAGATGTCTTTTGTGCTCACTCGAAAAGTACCAGCTGGATATCTTTCAGGACAACAGACTGGTAGTGGTTGGATGACTTTCAGGACACAATACCAGCAACTGCTGGATAACTTTCACAACACCAAACCTAATGGTGTGAACAGCTACCGATGAGATATCAAATAGATGTCTTGCTGTTAGCAAAGAAGATAGAGAGCCAGTGTCGTAAAAGCAGCGGGCTGGTGATGGCTGAGTGTCGGAAAAGACACCGGGCCGTTGACGACTGAGTGTTGGAAAAGACACCTGGCCGTTGATGGCTGAGTTTCGGAAAAGACACCGGGCCGTTGAAGGCTGAGTGTCGGAAAAGACACCGGGCCAGTGATGGCTGGGTGTTGAAACTTGGAGGACAGGAGACGGCCAAACATCAATATAAATGTATTTCCAAAAAGTTTCACATGCATGTCAAAAATATTTTCCCTAGTATTTCGTCAATGTCATCACATACCTGATATAATCATACAGTATTAATTTTTAATGTTGCATGAACGGAATGTGTTGGGCTCGAACCAGCAATCTTCTAATTTATAGTCCATTATGCTAACCACTTTTTTATATAAAAAATGTTTGGTGCAGTGGCGATGCGGAAGCTTCCACATCAACACTGCACCTAAAATTCCCCCCTTTAATGTGACTTAATTGTAGTGACCCCAGTGCTTTTCGTGAGACAATTAGTATAGTGTCAGTTTTTGAGACCCAATGGACAAACACAAATTAACACCCAGCCAGACCTGGGAATCGAACCCAGAAGCCCCCGCACCAAAGCCGGCCACTCAACCAACTGAGCCACGGGGGGTCGACACACCACACCACCTTGTTGGAATTTATACGTATATTATCAACAAGTAACTGTTCCAGGCCTACGGCTGGTTTAAGAATGAGTTTGCAGACAGGTAGTGTATACTGGGTTTGCTTATTGTTGATGAGTAGTCTTCTTATCACATAACCACTGAACTATTGCCATATGTCAGTAATACACTAGTAAATGAATTATTTATGAAATAATAACTTATTTTTATACACAAGCTGTTAACCATGAAAATGCAAATAAAATATCAGTGTTCGTTCAATATTTCTAAAGTATTATTAAAATTTCCTTCAAAAGACCACAGGGCAGTATCATTTCCACGACATACAACCACTGCCTGAAATAGTACGCCGTGCCTGATCTCTTCTTGCCTGTATCTTTATATGTCCTTAAGAAGGCAGCGGGCTGGAATCTTTTTCGAGATAAAACGAAAAAAGTACACTGAACCATTAACGGCCCGGTATCTTCTTTCCAATATATTTGAAGTGTCTTTTAAAAAAACAGCAAGCAGATAACATCTGTCCAGAAAACAATACCGAAATGTTAACGGCCCAGTATCTTCTTGCATATATCTTTAAAGCGTCTTTAAAAAGACAGCCGGCAATTATATTTTTAGCGACAGATAAGTGCTATTCAGAAAAGGATACCTGTATGTTACTGGCCCGGTATATTTTTGCCAATACTGTTTAACGGTCCTTAAAAAGACAGCAGGCTGGTACATTTTTCGCGACACATCTTCTGTCTGGAAAAGGACACAGAACCTTTTAACTGTTTCATATCTTCTCGTCAATATCTTTTTAGTGTCCTTAAAAACACAGCAGACTGGTATATTAATTTTCGTTACAGATAAATGCTGTCTGAAATAGGACACTGCACAGTTAACAACCAGGCATCATCTTGTTAATATATTTTAGATTACCTTAAAAAGATAGCAGGCTATTATCTTTTTCGTGACATTTTCTCACTGTCTGAAAAATGTCACTGAGCCGTTAATGGCCCAGCATTTTCTTGCTCATGTCACGACAGCGGGCCGGTGTCTCTTTCGTAACAGATGGCTGCTAGCTGTAAAAAGTCACTTCACCATTAACGGCCCAGAGTATTTTTGTCGATTTCTTGTTAAGTGTCTTGAAAGAATAGCGAGCGGACGTCTTTTTCGTGACGGCCAATGTTTACACTAAAAATTACATCTTATTGTTAACTGCCTTCTGTCTTTTATCATTTTTTTGACACATGAGTACATTTGGTACAATGGGCGGACATCTTGCTGACAGTTTACTGTCACGTTGTGTTTGCTGGGGAGTATCATAAAACTGGCATCTAGTGACTGTCTATTCAATGACAGTAAATCTGTGTCTGTGAAAAGATATCATGCCGGTAACGGGCCGATATCGTTTTGGCGATAGTTTGATGAGTGTTATAAAAAGGACATCCACAGGTCGTCTTTTTAATGACAGTTTACCTGTGTCTGGTAAACGATATATCGTCGGTATCGGTCCTGTATCTTTTTGGCGATAGTTAAGTGAGTTCCATACAAAAGACATCCAGTTGTTATCCTTTTAACGACAGTAAATCTGTGTCTGGGAAAAGACATCATGCCAGGAATGGGCCGGTATTTTTTTTTTCGGCGATAGTTGGTTGAGTGTCATAAAAAGGACAATGGATCAGTGTCATTTTCATGACAAATGACCTGTGTCTTGAAAAAAACATAATGCCAGTAAAGGACCAGTAATATTTTGGCGATAGTTTTTCGAGTTTTATAAAACGGACATCTAGTGGTTGTCTTTTTGATGACAGGTACATGTGTCTGGAGAAAAAACATCATGCCGGTATCGGGCCTGTATCTTTTTTTATAGTTAGGTTAATGCCATATAATAGACATCCGGTTGTCATTTTCATGACAGTAAATCTGTGTCTGGGAAAAGACATCATGCCGGTAACAGGCCGGTATCTTTTTTGGCGATAGTTTGGTGAGTGTTATAAAAATTACATCTGCTGCTTGTCTTTTTTAATGACAATTCCCTGTGTCTGGAAAATGACATCTTGTCGGTATCGGGGTATCTTTTTGGCGATACTTATGTGATTGCCATAAAAAAGACATTCAGTTGTTGTCTTCTTAATGACAGTAAATCTGTGTCTGGGAAAAGACAATTTGCCGGTAATGGGCGGATATCTTTAGGCGTTTGTCGGTTCAGTGTCGGAAAAATACAGCGGGCTGCTGTCTGTCAAACGACAGCTAACTGGTGTCTGGAAAAAGAAAACCCGCCGATAACTAGCCGATGTCTTTTGATTTAAAATTTGTTGAGTGTCGGAAGGATTTCAGGCGGGTGTCATTTCAGTGACTGCTGACTTGTGTCTGGAAAATGACAAGAAGCTGGTGTTGGCTCGCTGTCTTTTAATGTTCTGCAGACACTAGAGGACAGTTCAGACAGCGGGCAGACGTCTTGCCTAAAGTTTGTGTTTGCTGGGTAGTATTTTAAAATAACCTGAAACTGTGAATACCATAAAGTGAGGCTACTTTACGTGACCCATTTAATTTTAATTCATGAAAAGCTCCTAGGCATCCTTCCCTCTGAAGTAATATGTATCATGAAAACTAAGAACGATGAAATCCTCAACAACATAAGAAGCTATAAATCATAATATACAAAATGACATTATGGTGCAAAGTAACCCCAAATTTTGATGAACGAATTCCTCACAAGGTAACACAAAGAACAATGGGCAATTAACGTTGAGCAAAGAATTTTATACAACTAAACATCTTAGATCATGAGAGACGATGAGGAAGCGATCACTCCTGTTGGAGGTGAGTGCTCAAATCTCTCGACCACTGCAGTCCTGAAAGTCACAATGGTACATTAATATTATTGGCGAAAATAACTAAATAAAAAAAGTAACTTTCAATCGTCTCTACATGGTTGTGTAATCTTACAACTAACACTAAATACCCTATCTAGGACCATGTTAAGACTTCACAGAAGTAACATAAACAGAGATAACTTGTCCAATAAATGTTGCTACAGTTTCATGTTCTACAGAGCACCTCCAGGTTCAGACATCCGGAAAATAAATATTCACTATTGTATCACGATTGTGCAGTGTTTACAAATTGATCATATTGAGTGGTAGTCCACTAACATGCATTCTGTATCGAGTGCTTTATCTTACGTTACTTGGTCATCCAGCAAATTGTACCGCATTCCAAATTATTTTTAAACAAATTTTCATTAGTATTTCTCAGGCACAACCAAAAATTTTCCGAAAGGGAAAATTAATATCCTCGATTTGATAAACATAGCTTTTATTTTATAACTTATTTAATTTACTAGGCGAAACTTTGTTTCCATGAAATTGTGACTAACATCTCCGAGATATATAATACATGCCTCTGTTTTCCATTTAGTCTATAATACAACATTTAATTCATTGACGAATATCAGATTGCATGTTGTGTAATAGTAGATGGCGATCGGCTGATGTGAACACACCAGTATATTATTGTTATGGAGGAAATTGTTTTTACAAGTAAAGTGTTCCTTTGACAGTTTTTGAAATTAAGTGGGGTGCATAAAATGCATGAGTATGTTTTATTTTAGTGGTGCATAATTAAATTAAGGGCCAAAATATAATTTCTACTCTCAACTTGGTAATTCCAATACATACGGTACGACAACCAAATTAAATTTAAAATTAATCTTAAAAGGTGTTCTGAAAAATACTTGACATGATTAAAACGGCGTAGGCGAGATTGACCCAGTACCGGACGCTTTAGAGATTTTTTTTTTTTTTTTGTGATTTGAATTATTAATTTCAATCAAATATGAGAAATATGTACCGGTCAAATAGTTTAATATATGCACAAAATTATCCATATGAATAATTTTACTGTAGTTTAATATAAGATAATATCCTATTGTTACATTATTGTTGTTTTCTAAAAGATGTTCCCAGTACCGGACAGCATTTTCAAATATGCATATTACAATTATCACTAAAAGTAATAATCCTAAAAACATGGAAAACCTGAACATACACACAAGTATAAGTATCTAAAACAAAAGAACGGTAAAAAATACATTTTACAAAGCTCACACCTAAAAAAACACGATACTGCCACAGTCTGCTCATCCTTCATGCGCCCAGACACCACAGTTTAAACATTGCACCCAGTTTTCCATGAAAGTTTCGCCACATGTTACATTACACACTCAGTATGACTGGTTTCATAGAGTATACATCGTTTTGCCTAAAGTCGTTTTGCCTAAAGCTTAGGCGAAACGACTGTAGGCAAAATGACTTTAGGCAAAATGACTTTATGCGAAACGACTTTAAGCAAAACGACTTTAGGCAAAACGACTTTTAGACAAAACGAATTTTAGACAAAACGACTTTTAGACAAAACGACTTTTAGACAAAACGACTTTTAGACAAAACGACTTTTAGACAAAACGACTTTTAGACAAAATGACTTTGAGGCAAAACTACTTTAGGCAAAACTACTTTAGGCAAAACGAATTCAGGCAAAATTACTTAAGGGCAAATATTTGTATGAGAATCATTTCAACTTCTTGTAAGTGAAATGGCTACAAGATATTTTTGCTCAGTTGCACTACAACTTGATGTTTAAACTTTCTGTGTTAGGTGGCAGTAATAGTTCGATATCTCGAAATGTTTTCTAGCAAAGGATCAGCAAGTTGGCGACCATAAACTAGATAGCGTTGCCTGCCAAACCACACTTACCCACTAGTTCAGTTTTCTGCCAGAAGGTTGGGTACAAGTTATTAGCGGTGTAGTCCGGATATTTCTCAGACGGGTCCGGTTCCTGGTCAAGATATTTCTACTTCATACGTGTAGTCTCTACCGGCTGGATACATGTCAGTACACATACTTCACGATTCACGGTTTTGTTTTGCGAAGAAGCTTTTACAAATAGTTTCACCATAGTTCCAAGTCGTCGTATAAAGGACTGAAGTCTGACAAATGTGGTTCATAACAAATGTTAAAGTATTTGTAAACGAATTTTGTAATTTGAACACAATGTAATTTCTACTGGTTTTTGCTCCTTCGTTGATGGTTACCATGATACTCACTGTACGCAGTTTGGTTGGTAGGAAGTAGTACATCGGTGCGCAGTACAAAATGAGCCAATGAGATACAAGTGTGACGCAGTAATACAGAGACATTTATTTAATTTAGAATCGGGGGACCTAAGCTGGGGCAGCTCTTGTGTACGTCTAGTTCAACCACGAGACCGCAAATAGAATAATTTAAAGAAAATATAACCTGGAACCGTTAGAGAGCATCGTATTCGACCAGGCCGTTCGAATTGGCACTCTGTAGCAGGGTTCACAATTTAAAACTTAAGGACTGTGTGACGTGTAATTAAGGGTTGACTTAAAAACAGAAAGTGTGTTTGTAGATGTACCGATTTGCAACATAATTTAACATGTCGTGTGTAGTCGTCGTGTTGGCCATGACTTAAAAAATTGTGAAATTTTCTTTAACCTAATAATTATGGGAATGAACTAATCACACTTTTCGCGAAGTTAAATAAACGTGTTAGTCAATTTAATCAAATAATTTAATTACGTTGTTATGCCCTACATGATGGTATACGGTACGTTTTGGTAATTTCTGACTAAAAATAGTTGATAAGCTTATATATATATATATATATATATATATATATATCGGTCTGTTATGTTCATTTCTCGTTTAGCATATATATATATATATATATATATATATATACACAATAGTTTAATAACCGAATAGCTGTAAGAAAAGTTTTTAATTCGTATTTAACTAGCATGCAACTCGTACGACGTTTATTACTGTTTTTTTATACAAGACCATTTAATAATATAAAAAAATATTCTGATTTCATGGAAACTATTTGTTTAAAATTACAAAAATTTTAAACTCTACTTCTCTACTTTACATGAATACATACTGGCACCTGCGAAACTTAAATACTTGTTTAGATTAGCTTGCATGTAAGTGTTGAGTGGCTCAGCTGTAGAGTTTTAATTTGTCATGTAATAAACCTGGAAGTGTAATTTCTTTTAAATGTATATATGTAAATATATATAAATAAATACATATTTAGACACACATATTCAATTGGCCTGGTATTTATACAATTCCTTAGCGATATTCTGAACAACTGGTGACGAAATATATTGCGAAAACTACAGTACGTTTACTCGTACACAAGACAGTCAGTATCATGTATGTAGTTATATGTAAATATATTTATTACTTAATGATCTAATTGATATAAGGAAATGGTAACTCAGAAGGGTGTACAAATTACAACTATTCATCACCATCTAGTGTAAGTAAAATATATTTGAATTAATAATGATATTTCTCGTTGCAGTAAACTATTTCTATTAATACCTCGCTTGTTAGTTTTGCAGTGATTTCGAAAATATTTATTTTTTAACACAAACTAATACATGTATAAAATTCCTTCTTACATTGTTAACACTAATATATCATTCTTTGTATCTTAATTGTTCTGTTGCAATACACCAAACGGATTTTTAGATTTTCGCCCCTGAAATATCACATACTTCGTTGTAAAAATAAGTCAAAATGAAGCAAAATAATTATTTGCTAGTAAACTGTGCGTTATTAAAAAAAAACGCTCTGGCAAAATTGTGTATCATATGACTGTACACAGTCTCACATATTTTTCAAAGCATTTGGTTTAAAAAAAATTCGTGTTATTTGCAATTGTTTGAAATAAATTAAAGACCATGGCATCTATTTTTGCTATGTTATTGTCACCACCTAGACAGTGAAGCGGTGAGCGGGTGGCAAGTATTCGTTGTTGAGTATAAAGCTTCAGCTTCAGCGTACGAATATCGCCAAGGAAAAAATTGTAAAACTTAAAGTAGGCCTACGGTAATTTTTTGGTGTGAATTGAATACCAAACTTAGAAATCTGCAAATATGTTGTATTAACATAAAACTAATTCACGTAATTAACATATGAATACTGTATATTTTCATGTACGTAGTTTGTTAAAAAATACTAATTAAAAAAAAATACTTATTTTTATAAAAAAAAATCACAACATAATCTATACTCACCACTTCCGCATATAGATAAAAAGGATGAACATAATAGGAAAAATACATATTTTATTTTTATTTTAAAGTGTGTTTGTTATAATGGACATCGGTAAAATACATTTTTTGCGTCTGCATAGCTTGAGAAAAGTGTAAATAAAAAGAGTAGCTATTTAGCTCGGTGAAAACTTGAACCACAATGTTGATGTCCATGAGACGTCACCATACTGAACATGTTATTGTACGTAACTCACAAACTACACCAACATACATTCAGGTCGTAAAATTGCATTCAATAATATAGTTTAAGCAGTAAAAACGGGGATGGCTCAAACTCCAAAGATTTTAAATGTGTAAAGTAGATCCTTAGCCCAGAATAAAAATGCATTTTACTCCGAATAAAATCTGTACTATAGTGACGTCTGACATATCAAGACGAATGCGTCACTTAAGCTACAAAAAGATACCCAACATTCTCCTATTAGCGACAAAAATACAGTTTGTGTATGTGATTATTATTCCTACGTCGTGTACAATATGATGCGGTTACCATAAAATAAATGAAATCTTTCAAGTTAAAGTAGCAGTCAATAGCTTGCAGTTTGCGACTATATCTCGCAGCTGTAGTGTTTGTGGCTGTTCCCAGGCTGAGAGTGAGAGCCTGAGATATTTGGTCAGCGCTTTAAACATCGAGGTCTCAGCGCTGGTGGAGGATGACGTGATGTGAGTAAGGAGCAGCACAGGAATGAGAGGGCGGAGGAAACGGGAGACCCCCGAGATAACCCGCGGACCAGCGGCATCGTCTGGCACGATTCCCACATGCGAAAATCCTAGGACTGACCCCGCCGGGAATCGAATCCGGATCGCCTTGGTGGCCCAGGCTGTGGAACCGCCATTAGCCTATAGGCGAGTTCAAGGTACCCGTGATTGGCCGATAATTCTAGGGTGGGAGGGGTCTTGCGAAACTCGCCCAAATATGGCAGCACAGCAGACTGGTATTCTCACGGCCGTTCACGAGAAACATAACAATTATTGAGAGAAAAAAATTACTTTTAATAAATATTTGTCTGCTATATTATTTTCCCGACTAACACATCCAGTGCGCTCGATCACCAGTCAGTGCCAAATTTGGTTCTATTTATAATCTAGTTCTTATTTTACTACAGGAATTAATATATGTTTAGTATTGATTGATTGATGGACGCATTGTATGTATGTAAGTGACTACAAACGTGTTGGTTCTCCAGTTTAGAGTTTCTGATCCTCCGAACCATCGCTATGAATGTAGTAATGTTCATACGTGAGATGTATGACGCGTCGCCAGTCGTTTACTGTGCACGGTAACAATATTCTTCAGAGCAGCCATTACTAGGGACCCTGGTTTTTTGCCTCACTTTGCTTCCGTGCCTTACGTGCATATCTGCAGTTCTGTGGTTGGATGATTTTACTCTCACTTGTCTTGGAAAATTATAGACGTACAGACTCACAATAATCTTATACTGACTGGTGCAGTAAAATGATAAACGTGTCTGAATAAAGACACGCTGCCAATAACCTTGAAACAGAACTGCCGATGTGCACGTGAGTCACTGAAACAAAGTGGGACAACATTCTTTTCGCGAATAGACAGGTCCCTAGACATTACTTATTACATGTCGGTCGTATGCCCGACACTGAATTTCAGGTTTTTTTGCATGATGTATGCGTGTGAATCTTTTGATTAAATGCATACAACGGAAAATGTGTTATTTTTGCTCCGCTACACATAGTAGTTCGTTATAATTACAACACATTGAATCTGTGACTTCGTGTAAACTTGGAACTGTTACGCCAATTACTCTTGCTACGTTTAGCTAGTTTCGCTTCCAGTATATGTCGCCGGCCTTGTGACCTAGAACAGTTACGTAGCTAATGTTCCCGAATCTGTGACAGATGACTACGTCATGCTACGTACCACTGTAAGCCACTTTAGTACTTTTACATTCCAGTCTTGATGTAGGTTGCACCTGCCAACACGTGTGCCGAAAAACTACTATATCTGCTCGCACAAGGAACATAGATTACCTCGCCCTTTAGCATTAGCGGTGCAGGTACAGTCTGAAGCTTCAAAAGTTAACTAATTTAGGTGACGTGTCTAGAGCTGCCACAGTTACGTATGCATTTTGAGCACGATCATCTCCAGTTAGACTTAGCCTATGGAGGTGATGCAGAATTTTACCATGTCAAACACATGGAAAGACTGGCAATCTTTGATGGACACTATTACCAGGTGTTGGCTGTATTGGTGGCAGGTAACAGGAGCAATAAAAGCAATTATGTCGGGTCATTAGACCTTCACGGCCCTGCCACATCGCACATTGTGCTCCCTAAAATCAGGCTTCCAACATTCAATGGTGACGTCAAAGCTTGGACCAGCTTCTCTAATATTTTTACCACATTTGTAGGTGACCAAGTTCTGTTGACAAATGAATAACGCCTTGCATACATTAAGTCATAAATGTGTGCGAAAAGGAACCCCTCCTTTTAATTCAAGCATTACCACTTAGCAATGAGAATTACGAGGTGGTATTGGAAATATTGGAACAGCGTTATAAGAATAACCGATTTGGCAAGGCACAACATCTGGATTCCACGTAGCAGGTACCAGTAGTTGGTGTGAATTCACCGATTGCTTTATAGCAGCATCTGACAACTGTCACAGTATTAATGCACTTAAGGTGCTGGAATTGCTAGTGCAGTACTGGGACACTTATCTTATCCATTTGCTTGAGAAGAAGCTGGTCAGTGTTTTGAGACCAAAATAGAAGCTGTGTGTCGCTAAAATCCCTGCTCCTGTATTGAAAGAGTTTCATGCCTTTCTCAATAAGGAGTGCTAAGCTTTAGAAGCTGTAGGTTGTTAAAATGCTAAGCCTCCCAAGACCACTTCTTACATGAAAAAAAAAAAGAGGAAGCGGATCAATGGGCCTCGCTCAGTTTCACTCACGAACACTGTCACTGAAACCATTAGCTGCGAATTATTAAGTGTAAAAATTAATGTCCGTGTTTTTCACATTAAGAATACAAAAATAAGAAAGAAAATATCTCAAAAATACTTATTACTAAAATACTATTTTTGATATCGAAATGCTAATCCTGAACAATTTATAACCAAACCAAATTTCTAAAAGACAACCGCAAAACGACAGTTATGAAAACCTTACAAACTAGAGAAAGCTATTGACGGCAACCATCTCGCGCGGTTTGGCCGAAATTTCACTAATTTCATATTGTTAACATTTATTTTAAATTTTTGCATTTCCTACAGCATTGAAATGCTCATCGGATGATACATTTTTTTCCCCATTCAGACCCTCCCAATGTTTTGAAAAAAATTAGAAAACAGAAAAATTTGCACTTGTTCTCCTTCCATTTATCACTTAAGAATAAACGGAAAAATCCTACTCAAAATGTTATGGTGATTCTTTTAATGTCTCTAGACGTCAACGAAAATGTACAGGATATGGCAAAATTACCCTTACAGGTTTTGAGGACTTGTAGTGGAGACCAAGACGAATAAGTTTAGCACAGGTACTCGTGTCTGGAATCATTCTGTTTTGCTGCACCACGCGAAATACTGTAACACACATTGCTCCCCCGATTCCTGCTGCCTGTCGTCTGGAACCAGTTACAAAAGGGGCTCGATGTGACGACCACCGACTTCAACACAGATGCGGTACCTCCGTACTCGATCACCGATTTCTGGTCCTCCAACTTCCACTGCAGCCATCACACGTGCTACTAGGTCTTCCACAGATTCCACAAGTGTCTCATAAATCATGATTTTCATGTGACCCCACAGCTAGCAGGGTCAAGTCGGGAGAACGTGGAGGCCAAGCAATCGAGCCACCACGACCAATCCACTGTTGCCCAAATCGTTGGTCCAGATGACGTCGGACTGCAAGTGCAAAATGAGCTGGTGCGCCGTCGTGTTTTGATGCACATGCAGTGGCACATCCTCCAAGAAACCAAAGAACTGTAAGTACAAGTCACCCGTGAGCGCTTGTGGAAGAAGGTATGGTCCATTACACGCCCGTCAAGAAACCCTGCCAAATATTGAGACCGTATCTGTGTTGAAACACATGGGGGCGCGCAGCATGCGGGTTTGCATCAGCCCGTACATGACTGTTGTGAGTATTGTGAACTCCTTCCCTGGTGAAGTGGGCTTCATAAGTGAATAGGATCCACCGTGGAAAGTTGGGCTCATCCACGCAACAGTGTAACAACCATCTGCAAAAGTTCGCTCGTTGTCAAAATCCTCTGGCTGATTGCCTGTAACTTCTGGGGGTGATATGGGTGTAGCTGCTGCTCATGTAGAACACGACAGACAGCTGTGTGATCCACATTCAGTCTATCTGCACACCAAACATTGTAAAATGTGTAAACATTGATTGTTAATAAATGTGCGGGGTGTTGAGTGTACATAAAATCTGAAAGTCTACCTGGTATCTGTCTGGCCCTCGAAGTCGCATCCTCTTCCACTAAATGGAGTACATCCTCGTCAAACTCAGGTGTACGGCGCCGCCGTGGAGCACCACTGTTGGCCTTACTGGGGGTGAATGTACCCGTTTCAGTTGCCTGCTGGTACACAATAGCAAACAATGAGTGCTAAGATGTATGGCGGTGTGGATAACGCTCCACATACAGCTGGCGAGCAGCCCTGCCATTGCACCGAGCATCGCCGTACAATAACATCATGTCCACATTCTCCGCAAATGTGTATTCCATGGGTAACAGCAACACAGTACCAATGAAGTACGTACATCTTGAATTGTGTACTGTAGAGAAGGGTTACTACTGTACTGCAGTATGAAGTACGATGGCAAGCACAACAGCAGATACAAACATCTATGGGCGGATCACAAACTCAACTGACTAGCATGTAAACTTGTAGTCTAATGGGACATCAGGTGATTTGGGAATCATGTATGGACTACCATAGTCAAGACTATCCTAATTAGTCGTGCCGAAAACAGCGCGTGTATTGATTTTGCGTGAAGCTGTAAAACTGTACGTTTCCGGACACGAGATCCTATGCTAGATTTAATCGTCTTGGTCTCCACTACAATTCCTCATAGACTGTAAGGGCAATTTGGCAACAAACCGTATATGAAGACTAAAATTTTTCTCTGTTAACTCTACGGAATATTTTTCCTACATCGTGTGCATTTTCTGAGCGACAGAAACATTAAAAAGTTAGCCAGTGAGAATTTATTTTTACATTTGAAGTTAGATGGGGGACGAAAGTGAGAAAGTTATTCACAATAAACCCAATCTATTCTTAAAAACAAAACAACTAAAAAAATTTTACGCTTCTCTTGTTTATAGCAGTGAAGTGTGTGAGGTATCAGGTAACACACTCTTACTGCCAAGTAAAAGGGCGACGGTCGCTCGAAGTGTCGGCCAGAAAGAGAAAACTGTTCCATTATCTTTACCGAATTTAAGGTTCTGGTGCGGGAAGGGCAGTAAAAAGATACAGACTCAATTTACTCAATAGTTTCCTTTGTACCTTATCATTAACTAGTCTACCTTGTCTCGCGACCATGCGATGAGTAAGTATCGAGACACTGATGGTAGATAGGTATAGTTCCTCATGGGGCACAGACTGCAGGCATAGGAGCACAGTAGTTCCGGCCAACATCATGATTTCGGCAGCCATCTTGTTTCTGGCCACCATCTTGTGTCCTGCCACCATCCAGTATATGGCCACCATCTTGTTTTCGGGCGCCATATTATTCCCGACCGCCATCATGGAATGATATTCCCCACCAAATTTTAACAATCCCCCCTTTCATCGTTATTAATTTTATATTATTTTTCTTCATGCCTCCAGGCAGCGAGAGAGACAAGTCTTGACCAGTGTGATACTTCACCACCGAGTATGTTCGGGCCAGTTTATAGTGCAGTCACCCTTATTAACACTTTAATAATTATATTAATAGAGCTGACTGCTGGAGCAGAGCAACAAACTGTGGACGCCTGGGTTAGTAGGCAAGCACAACATCTGAGGTACTACAAATTGCGAGTTTCCAACAGTGTTATACACAGTAATTTATAACCATCATCATTCATAATTATTTCAATTTTAATAATTGTAAAACCATTTTTTGAAATTAATTAAAATATAATACTCTTCATATAGTGTTCTATGTAAATGTTGATTGAGTGTACAAAGACTCATTAAGGAAATGTTATGACAGGCATATGGAATAATGTCTCACAACACCAACAATGTAAGTTTTAAAAAATATTACATTTATTAAAACACTATATATAAAAAAATTCTATAATTCTTGAGGAGACTAGGCAGGTTCTCACCCCACCAATGTTCGAAGGAGGGCGAGAACTTCTTCCTGGAAGCGAGCGGTGGTGGTGTGGCGGATCTCTGCCACTTCGTACTGGGCCTGCAGTTGGAGCCACAAGTCCAAGATCTCCTCATACTGACCCCGAACCAGGGCCCGCAGCGCTGTGAGCTCTCGTCACATCTCCTCCCCAGCAACATCATCTTTCTCCTCCTCTCTCTCACTTCTGTTAGGGAAGGAGCCATCATCCTCCTCTTCCTCCCCATCGTCCTCTTCCTCCTCCTCCTCAACCCCAAAGGCTAACACTGCTAGCACAGGTCACCATGCTACTGTTCCTCGTTTCTAGGGAGGTCCGGTGGTGTCGCTAGGCTGCTTGGTTGGCTAAAACACTCCAACGACTCAGAATCAGCGGTGGTGGAAGTGGCAGAGTTTGTGATAAGGTCCCTGCCAAGGCAACCACATGGAGCTTATCGAGAGCACAGTCGTCCTCGCTGTCCCACATATGTGTATTACTCGCTATCTTATTATAGACTGAAGTCACAAGTACACAGGAGAAATTTCCTAGCAAAAGCCCCTCCCCTCCAGCCAATGAAATACAAGACCACCCTCCCACCCCTCATGCAGTCACAATCTATGTCACCAGACTTAGGTATGGCCACAGGCTACACCAAGTCGTCTATTTAATGCCTTGGTTTCATCCTGTGTGAGAAGGGGTGGATCATGAGCCAACGTTTGCTACTTTGCACAAGAGCCGTGCGTCGTCCAGCATAAAGACCTAAGCCATTAGGAAGCTGGACAGTCCAACTTCTCGCGAGGGCGAGATGACGAGACTGCATGTCTTATCCCGACCACCTCATCGCCTCGAGTTTCAACTTGTTCAAAGTTTGCATATGCAATCATCATTGACTGCATTTCAGGCACCCTAATAGCAGTTTTATACAATTCCCATTAAAATATCATTTGCATTTTAATAATAACACAGAATATCAGTTTTAAAAAAATGTAAGTATTCATACCTTTATACATAAGATTTCACATTATTTATGCATAACGTCTTATTGACAAATCCAACTGTTGTGGCTTGCATCGAACCACTGCCGTCGCCCTAGGACTTTATTTCCTTTCTTCTTTAATACCTTCTCGACCAAATATGTGTTTGGATACTTGGTAACTTGAATTTCTTCGCCGTAAAAACCTCCTTGAATAGCCTTGCCTTCCACATATTCTAGGTAGTAGGTCCTTGGTTCGTAGTGACGAATCTTAACCACTTTAAATAATTCAGTGATTCAGTTTGATGTGTAGTCTTTTGAAAATGTTGCCTCCAGTCTTGATATCCTTACTTAGTCTCCAACATTTGCTTTAGGTTTGTGCAGGTATAGATTCTTCTCATATTTATAAACAATATGTAGTAAAGTTGCCTTGACATATGTAGGCTTCATGTACACTCGGTCACACATAAAATGTCGCTTCTCTACAGGTCAGAAATTTGT
The DNA here is from genome assembly GCA_003012365.1 of Medauroidea extradentata. Lineage (NCBI taxonomy): Eukaryota > Metazoa > Arthropoda > Insecta > Phasmatodea > Phasmatidae > Medauroidea > Medauroidea extradentata. The sequence continues at coordinate 9,139 of PNEQ01064063.1, read as the reverse complement.
CTAAGTCCCACTTCGGGTATCTTTGGCAGCATACAGAGGCACACATCGAAATCGCAACGACCCAACGAGTAGCGGTAGTGGAGTGGTCTAGTGCGAGTGTTCGTTTGTGCACACTCCCCGTGGCTCAGTTGGTTGAGCGGCTGGCTTTGGCGCGGGGGGTTCTATGTTCGATTCCCAGGTCTGGTTGGGTGTAAATTTGTATTTGTCCATTTGGGTCTCAAAAATTGTCACTATACAAATTGTCTCACGAAAAGTACTGGGGTCACTCACATTAAGTAACATTAAAGGGGGGAATGGTTTGTGCAGTGTTGATGCGGAAGCTTCCGCATCGCCGCTGCACCAAACATTTTACTATAAAAAAACGAGCTCCTCACGACGCTCTCGTACCGTTCTTGAGACGCAGGTTCCAATCCCGTTGATGGAATAGATTTTTTTTTTTATTTCTTTCCCAATAGAAACAATGTATTAAGAATGGCAATGTTCAAAATGAAATAAGTATTTATCATGTATTTTATTAGTAATTATCAAAAATCCAAAATATAATTTCAAGTAGTTTATTCCTACTATTACGTTAAAAAAAACCGAAGATAATTGTCGTAAGTTTTCGAAAATAAGATATCCGTGTGGTATTCAGGTAAGACCAAATTATTAACAGAATATATATTTAAAACCAAGAAGCCAGAGAGCTGTAACTTTAAACCGTCATAGTATTTTTTAATAGTTTTGTTAGTTACTAATTGTCATAAGAACATTACCAATTGTGTATTGTTCACACTAGCATTTTATTGTTTAATAATACAAGAAAATGAATGTCACCTGTGTCGTTTGTCATTTACAATGTAACGTTTTGAATCACAATAAATTTAATATTCTGGGTAAAATGAGTTATTTCCGTTAAATACTTACACCAAACTTATAACATACTATACATTTCAATCGTCATAGTAAGTAAACAATAAAATACCGATCACGTCAAGCGGTTCGTAGTAGACAGTGATATTGTGAGCCGATATATATATATATACATGTGTATATATATATATACACATGTATATATATATATATACATGTGTATATATATATATATATATATATATATATATATATATATATATATATATATATATATATATATATATATATATATATATATATATATATATATATATATATATATATATATATATATATATATATATACACAAAATATCGTTCATTTTGCATAATTTCCTACAGCGTGTTGCGTTCATGCCCAAAAATCAATTATCGGTGCTGATGATTCAATACTATTCTAAATACCTTTATTATATATTTATGTAATGTTCAAATATCCTCATTTACAACATAGTAGTGTGAATCAAATACACACGATTATTCATAATTTATAACATTATTGAAGATTAACACTACACCATACGCGTTAGCTTTAAGCGGAATGAAGAGATAATTATTTTTGTAAAGTGCAATTAGATCGTTAATATAAAAAGTTGATAAAGGAACATATATTTGGAATGTCAATTTTAATAACTTTCATTTTATAGGACCTCTTAATTAAATATATTATGTTAACTATGTTACATTGGTAACCTTCAATGTTGGGCGTTTCTTTCATTGTTACTTAATTAATCATTTAAACCAACTATTAAAACGTCCAGCAATGCTTAACCGTAAACCGGGAACCCCTATACATGTAAATCAGTTATTATCAAACGCGACAAATTACGCGATAACCGGTGCCAATGCCAGATAAGTAAAGAAAATTGTGATGTGTATAACTTTGACATAAAACATACAAATAAATCACGAAAAAAATTTGTAAATTCAAAGGTGAATAGATTACTTTAGAAAACAAAGCAGTCCAGTGACATTTTAAAAACACATGATCATTAATAAAATGCCTTATTCACATGCACTGATCAGAAGTTTCATAATTGCGCCATTACCTTTTGAAATATTGTTTGTTCAAGTATTTCTACTATATTAGTTAAATGGATTGCACAATTACTAAAACATGCAAGTGAAGTATATTTAGTTAGTCAGGTATAACTTGCTTTGTTTAAGTAATGTAGTATCAATTTCGCTTGTGTTTCATATTATAGTAACTTTTATTTACTACATATTTATTTCCTATATATATATATATATATATATATATATATATATATATATATATATATATATATATATATATATATATATATATAAACTTCTTACAAGTTCATCTATGACAATATATTTCAGGAGCTCGTAAAATGAGGATATCTTACAACATATCATACGAATAAAGTAATATATTTTGTAAGGAACATTTACATTTTAATATTTCCTATGTTTGTTTACGAAAAAGTAAGTGGAAAACATTTCACCCGGTGTTTAAAGCAACTGAAATAAACATCATAATTAAATTTATTTGTTAATACTGCAGTGGGTTACGCTTTTGGCTACAATTAATATTGTTTGAGTACTTTCACTAAACAGCTTTGTGAAACTCGAATAGTTTACGTCGTTTTATAACAACGCATGTATTTTAAGTATTGTGGCTCGGCGATTTACATTTAAGATGTCAAGGTTAATTAGATTTGCACGCTTGAAGCCGATGAGACTTTCTCACAAATTTTACTGAGATCATCTACGTTATCAGCATGGAAAATCTAGCCCACAAAGGTCAACTTTTTACATTTGCAGGTGATTTGAGGTAACTACAGTCATTAGAAAATCTTACATTTGAAACGCTAGCAAAATCATTTTCTCACAAAATATCTGCATCTGTGACATCTTCTTTCAGTACACCAACCTGCACTTGGCGGGTCTGAAACAGTTTGTTTTGGTCGGACATATGGCTTATTTATTTAAATTGTGTTTTGGGCCAGTGTGTACGGTATAAGTATATATTCTGGTCGCAACCCACTTTTGAAATAGTTACTGAGTGCCCAGAACTTCTTAAAAATAGCTTCTATACACCGCCATTTTGGAAGGAATGAAAACTTACATATTCGCTTAGGTAATAAGTTGTTTCCTTCTCTCGAAATCTGTTTATAAATTCTCAGCAGAATTTTGTTTTCCACACACATTTCTACAGTTTAAAACATGGGTAAATATTCAGAATTACTTTAATGTAGCTGTGTTCATGTGTGTTGTATGTGTGGTATATCGAAATGAAACTTCTTTTTATCGAAATATTCATTCTGATATTTTCATATTTCGCCTTGTAGTTGAGTGTGAATTTATTTTTTCATGAGTTTTAAATTTCATACGAGTAGACCAATGTATTTACATATTACTACATTGCGACATTGTTGAATAATGGCCAGTATTACAAATAAATAAAAAAAACACAATATGTACATTACACCTGTTCCAAAAAAGTCACGTTAATAACAATCCAGTGTTACTTTGCGCCCTTGTGTTTTAACTCGTTTTCCCCGCATATCATACATGCAATTTAACACCGAGCTACGTAATGCATATAAAAACGCGAACAAACATTTACAGTGGAAAGTGTTCGATAACGAAGATATCGTGTACCGTAATCAACGGACAAGTTATATCATATTTTGTCGTACTGGCATAACAAGTTGCTAATACAGACTAGCGCCTAGATCCAGGACTTCTAGCACATTGGCGCATGCGCAGTAACACCTTCCCCTTCACTCGTCCCTTCTCTTTCCAACCCACCATGCTCTCTCACTCTCCAGCCTTCACCTCCCTTCGACAGCCATATCTCCTTACACGCGTTTACACTCCACGGAGGCTAACCTACAGAGCATGAATTAATTTACACAAGCCATTCTTTTGCCGCGCGTGTCACTCGGAAACGAATTATAACTGGAATTAAATGATACTGCGTTGTCTTCTCACATTATTGTTTTCTTACATTAGCATCCAACAATACAGTAAATGACGATGTCATTTTTCTCCAAGATGATTTTCACGAGTTTGTATATTTTTCTCATCAACGAGCATCAACACTGCTATTGAAATACATGTACTCCACAACGTGTACTATAAATATAGTTTTGCCACAGCACTGATATGTTCCGGTCATTAATTGGGAAATGCGAAAGGTACTGGGTTCGATTCCCAACCCCGTCTATGTGTAAAATTGTATTCGTATAAAATACTGAAATGTGTCTAGTAACATTTGTCACAGAATCAGCTCGGAATACATGAAATGTACCTTGCTGCGTTAACAAATGATGATGGCAGGTGTTGGGCACAGTGGTGAGGAGGGGGCGGTACCAATGAGCTAAATATTTTATAAAAAAAATTTAATGTACTTATTTTTTAGCTTTAAAGAGTTTGTAAAATAATCGAGCTGCTGATAATTTTCTTAGGGTTCAAATCTAAGTCGGAATACATTATTGTTTTGTTTTATTATTGAACATAATTATACATTAAATATTAAAACGACGGTAATTTAAAAATTAAAAAATATATATATTTCCTACTTGAAAACAACACTTTACAGAGTAATAATTATGTGTGAATATAAAACTTTTTTTCGATCCAATATTGAATAGATTCTACACATCAAAAGTTTAAAAATGCTTATTTTGGCCGTCTCTTTCCACACACTCGTTACAAAACAATAAATAAACAAGTTTTTTACATGAGTATTAAACTTGAAAAATTCTTGGTACTATAAGGTTGAACAGTCATGTCACATTAACTGTTTAAGATAAAGCTTATTGTTTAAAGAAATGTCTTTCCGTGTAAGTAAAACAACATACCAATATGGTCATTTGAACATTATTATGAATTGCAGTATTTATTTTAACTTTGATAATAATTGCACATTAATATTATATTAATAATAACTTCAAGAACTCATTGTTCAAACTCTTCAAAAGGACAATAATTTGAAATCTTACATGAATGACCACTGACATTTTTATCAGGTAACATTAGTCACAGAATCAACTCGGGACACATTAAATTTACTGTGCCACATAAAATAATGAATGTGGGATGTGTTGGGAACAGTGGCGAGGTGGGGTAGCCAATGTGTCTAGTATTTTATAAAAATATGTATGTATATACGTACGTATGTACGCACTTATGTATGTACGTACGTATATTTTTTTTTACTTTAAAAGTTGGCTAAAGAAATCTGCGGCTGATATTTTTCTAGGATTCAATTGTTTTGTGTTTTATTGTTGAACATCACTGTAAGGCCTACATTAAATATAAAAATGACGATAGTCGAAAAAAATTCCTACCTTAAGACAACATTTTAATGAGCGATAATCTCACACATTATCTTACTAACATGTTTATCTTTTCGTTCCGATGTTGAATAGTTACTAAACATTAAATGTTTCAAAATGTTTATTTTAAGAATTCTCTTTCCTTACACTCGTTACAACACAATAATATGTATTTATTTATATGTGTATTTAACTTGTAAATTTGTTGCTACTATAAAGTATAATAGACATGTCACATGAATACTAAAAAAAAAAGCTTATTATTTAAATAAATATCTTTCCTAACACTTAAAACAACATACTAATACGAAAATTCGTACATTATTATTCATGTTATATATTTTTTTGTATAAAACTCCTATTTGGTGTGTTGACGTAAATATTGAAATAACACTACAAAGAATCTCTTTACAACGCGTAAAGGGCCGAGGTTAGCATAGTGGTTAGAGCACTCGCCTCCCACTAAGGCCATCCGAGCTCGGCGCCCGGCAGGGTCTGCCCCCATATTCTCACATATGGGAATCGTTCCGGACGATGTCGCTGGTCGGCGGGTTGTCTCGGAAATCTCCAGTTTCCCTACCCCTTCATTCCAACGCTGCTTCATACATCATGTCATCCCTCGCCAGTGCTAAAGACCTGATGTTATGGGCTAACCAAAAACTCCTCACTAACACTTAACAAAATACGCAATTTTTCCAGCACTTTAAACAACACAACGTTCAATTTTTTTTAAACGTGAACTTAAACCGTTGTTGAGTAATATAAATAAATTAAAGAACAATTCAAACCCTTTTTACACAGACTTACAATGTAAACTCCACCCTTCCACACACTCAGGCTGATAAGGGGTCTCCGTACCCGCGATTAAAATACGTTGCAGTGAGTTATGGCTATTCTTTTTTTACGCGAGACTATTAACGCGCATTATCTTTGTTTATCTACGAAAAGAGCACACATTTCAAACAATGTAGCCATAACTTTATAAAGATCGTCACGTCTAGTTAGAAACATGATTTTCGGGCCTCTTATAAAAGCAAAAAAAAATTATTTCCCAGGCTACAGTATCTGGGAAAATAACAACCAGATTAAAAAAACAATACAAACAAGCATTAGGATTTTGAACTATGCTGCCCAAAAATAAAATAATTTGGTCACTGCACTGCACACCAGCCAAGTGGCTTGCGTGAAGACGCGATAATGCATGTCATATACCGGTCAGAGGCACCCTTACCACTCTATCGATTTTTAATCTCTCACACACAAAGTCAGCCTATTCAGGGAGGGTCCTTAAGGGTGTTTAAGAGCGATAAAATCATAATTTTATATTTTTATGAAATATTGTTAGTTTTGTAGACAATACTTCTGAGTACATGTAACTCTTACATAACAATTTTATCTCTCATAGTTTTCTCATAACGGGGTGTCAAAGTCAAACTTTGCTTGTTACACTGCCAGCACTGTGAACTTCCAACCTCTGAGCTACGCAATACAACATTTAAAAAAACCCACAGCATAATATTTTGATTTTTAAAAAATTGCAAAAGTACAGAAAAAACAGGAAAATTCAGAAATTTTGTTTAAATACAAAAACAGTTCGCGTGATTTATTCAAATGTTTTACTACGTAGTCCATAGTACGTTATTTCACTGTGAATAATTTAACGCACGTAAATCAGTTGGTTTTCAGTATTTGCATGGCAGCAGAACATGCAAATTTTGACTTTGGCGCACCGTTATGAGGAAACTACACCAGCTAAACTTGTTTAGTAAGAGGAAACCGCACTCACAAGTATCGTCTACAAAACTACACTATTCCATATAAAATTATGACTTCATCGCACATGAACACCCTACATTTAACGAGTGCATCAACACCTGTTCCCGTTTATATCGAAATATAATTGTAATCATACAAAAAACAACACATTTGTCCGTTAAATACAAACTAGTTTACGTTGAGAAAAAGCATTCCTTAATTGGTCCTGCTGAATCCAGGACTGAGGAAATCTCGTATTTCAATGAACAGCTGTTTCTCCAGCAATACAAACACCGAAGTAAAATTGTAACTTATTTACGATAGATAAACACATGACTCTACTATTATTTATGTGCTCTCTATTACATAAAATATTTGTTTTCTCCAGGACGTGGTTCGTTGTCCACGATCTTGCCTTTGAGTATGATGCCTGCTGTAATTCTTAAGACGCTCGCCTTCTGTCGTTGTGTTTGTGTGAGTGAGGCACGGCACCGCGCCAAGGGCGATGTTGACTGGCTTATCTGGTGCGGTATCACCTCTAGCGCAAGACAACTGGAACGGCGTGCAGTGGTATCGTAGATCACTCGCCTGACTGACACTTTCACAGGTGGTCCCATCTTTTAAATGGTGAAAATTTTAAAGCGATGAACATTGCGTGTTTCTAGAACAGTTTCACAAGAATCCCATGAGTAGTTTTTCATATATAACTTGTTGAAAAATCTCTGTTTAGCCATTTTGAAGGGTTCGGAAATAAATTTTCTAATTGATGTGTTGTTTTGAAAGTACCTGTCAGTCATTGTTTGAAGTGCATTTTCCTTTCGTACATTGACACAATAGGCACGTGTGGAACAGGTTCGTAAAAAACGTTTTAAAGACACGCAGCAATGCATTTTAAGCGCGTGTTAGGCGGGGCCCTTAAAGCTTCAGTTCCTTCGGTTTCGAGAAAGACTTATGTTTGTTTGTAATTTAATTAAGTTTTTTTTTGGAAAATTTTATTTGCAGAGTAATTTTCTTACTTTTTGTCCCGTTACTGTCTCGAAGTAGTTTTCGGATTCTTGTCTGAACTCCTACACTTCCGAAGTGCCAGTACTATTGAACGTGCCGGAGAAAGAGGTTTTTCTATTACCGAGAGTTCTTGTGTTTGTGTGAAATCTTTATTTTCGCTCATTTTCTTGATCAACGCACGCTTCCGTGATTCAGAAGAAAAATGTGGCATTCAACTGCAGAAAATGTTACCCAGTTTAACTGCCACTTTTTCACCACCATTTGCACGCGTTCCAAAAACGAGCTTATTAGATTCAATCGGCTCTTTGGTCCTAGTACTTTCAGCATGTATATTTACACGGCGCACACGATGAATAGCCATTCAAATCTTCAAAGTAATTGAAGAGAAAAAACACGATCACTTTGTTTTCAGTGCAGTTAACATTTTTCACACGAACTTTACTGATGTGTGCTTTCAGCTAGCCTGCTTCTTTCCTGTGTAATGTGTTCTGCCAGTTTTAACATAGCAAAGTATGTTTTTGTCGGTAACTGCTTGTAAAATATGTGCATGCAAACATTTGAGCGGTAAATAATGGTGAAAATCTTCACCAAATTGAAGGTTGTACGTTTGCGACCGAGTGGTAGATGATAGCAAGGCAACACGCTGGCGGATTGGTGGCGGGGAAGGGGTACACAGTGAGAGAGGGAAGGCGGGGAAGGGGTACACGGTGAGAGAGGGAAGGCGGGGAAGGGGTACATGTGGAGAGAGGGACGGCAGGGAAGGGGTACACGAGGAGAGAGGGGCGGCAGGGAGGGGTACACGGTGAGAGAGGGAAGGCAGGGAAGGTGTACATGTGGGCAGAGGGAAGGCGGGGAAGGGGTACGCGTAGAGAGAGGGGAGGCAGGGAAGGGGTACACGGCGAGAGAGGGGCGGCAAGGAGAAGGAACGCGGCAGTGCTCAGAGGTCTGGATCTAGCCGCTAGTCTAATATAGACGGTGCTAGGGCAGTTGCCCGCGATGGACGCTTTCCCGCGATGAAAAAAATCGTCTTCTCCTCCAGCGGTTTCATCCCTCCCTATATCGATAAGCTGCCAATGGGAGCAAAGGAACGTCCCACTGAGAGACACTTGGAGACGCGCGTATCTCTAAGTTGATAACTACCAATGAGGAGGCTCCGTTTAGCCACGCCTGCA
>PNEQ01064062.1:15591-61938 GCA_003012365.1 Medauroidea extradentata | reverse complement strand
GTAGATGATCATGCCTCCCTTCCCACTCACAGTATGCACATCGCACATTTCTCTTACTTACAAAACTCATTTTGGCATTAGCTTACTGCTAGGTAAGATTTTGTGTGATGGAAATTAAATAAAATTAGCTAAGTAAAATATATTGCTGTATATAGCCTCAGATAAATCATCTTAATATTATTAATATAAATAACCTAAACATTTGCAGATCAGTATTCTTTTACTTTTCGCAAACAAAGATTTACAAAGCTGTAATAATGGTTCTTTATTGCATTAAATAACCCCAAATAATAATGCAGTATGTTTACTGTTTACTTTTGGCAAACGTAAATTGACACAGGTGATGACTACTTTATTTCGAACGAAACGTGTGTTTATTTATTTCGCGCAAGCATAGAATTACAAAGTTGCGATGACTTCCATCATTGGTCTACGATAGTTGCACAATCGATACAGCTACGCCACCTTCAGAAATCGTTACATCTCAAGCCAGTAAATACCGCGATATATCGATTGTAACTACGTTCATTGTTTAGGTCATCACTTGTATTAATCTATGAGACGGCTTTGCGTGTTTGTTTACAACTTACGTGAGGTTAGGTAACGTTATGATTGTGTTAAAAAAACGAACATGTCGCAGTTCAAAATGAGTGAAGTAAGAGTTGAAAAATTTCCCCAGGTATTAAATATTTCCCACGAACCTAGTTCGCGCGTTCGGGCATTTTGTGCACCCATGGTATTGAGTATATTACACATCTTGTAGTACAATTGAGTAACTTGATCGTGTTTTACTTCCAATCATCTATTACCTACTTTAATTAGATTCCGTACCCTTCTTTCCTTTAATACGTAGGCCTATGCTTAGTGTAAATTTGGCTTATTCAGATGTAGGAAGAGTAGGTGATTCGTGCCTTTGCCCGAAGGGAACATTCGAGGGTGCAGATATGCTCTTACTGTGAAATCGAACAGAAACATGGTAAGGCTTCGTAGCTAGCCAAATCGAACACAACCTTTTATCACCAGGGTTTAGTGAAAAAAAAGTATCATTCACCTAGGCCCAGTTGACTGACAGGTATACATTTCCCGTAATTACCCTGGGTTAAGTAGAGCATCATTTCTTGGCTGATTACCAAAGTGTAAACTAAAAAAAAATTGCCTCTGGAAAAGTTACTGTTGTATGTAGTGAATGATCTGAACTCAAAGTGACGGACCCAGAGGAGATGCACAGAGACATTTACAAAACATGATGAGATAAAAATGGTAGTACAAGTTTTAAAGCGTAGAGACTGACAATTTAGGGAATGGCAGGATTAAGTTTGGTGGGAGAGATTTGGTTAAAAATATACAGGTTATGTGTATTTAATGTGTCACTAGGAGAGGATTAGTTACCATAAGAAGATAAGGATACAATGGTGGTTCCAATCTTCAAGCAACGGAGGCCTGGCAGCTACAGACCAGTAAGTCTTGCGTCAAATATAGGGAAAGTAACGGAGAGACCGGTGGTGGAGAGTAAGGGATACCAACATAGATTTAAGAACAGTTACTCATGATATCCACCTGGCTGGGCTGCTATAGGCTGCTCGCGGTATAGTGAGTACTTTATAAAACCATCTCGTCGAGAAAAGTGTTACAAAATATTTTTGTTGTAGCCTCACATGTTAACTTTCAAGTTTTGTACAATATACACGTAGTATCTGCTTTGTTTAATACTAAGGATGCTAAGTTGATATTAAGAAGTGGAGGAAATCAAACAAATAGGTGAAGGGGATAGTAAAAGATTAATGAAATTCACGCTGTTGATAAAGGAAACAAGTGAATCCCTGCTTCATTGATGTTTAGAATGATATACTGGGGAATCACGGAATGGAGATAGAGTAATATAGTGATCAGGGGCGGAAGGTTACATCAGCAGTGTCGCAGCGAAGTGTGTTACGCTTTTCCAGCATGACTTGAGTTTGGCAGGGTAAAGTAAGTAGACCTATGCTGTGGGAAAAACTTTTCACTACATACAATTTTTTATTTTATCGTGTTCTTCACAGCACTCGTGTATGGTGTTAAATTTGAGTAATTTTTAAGAATTATGTTTTATGACAGTATGTTTGGTGATGATCGGAAAAAAATTTCAGTAAATTATTGAATAGCCTAGGCCTATACTTTTTTAACGGAAAATTTCATGTTAGCCTATTTCTGAGATGGCGGCTGTAACAAGGTTTATCCTCAGGACTTAAGTAAGTTAGGCCTATTGAGGAGGCTTTAAGGACATTCAAGAAGGAAAAAATCATACTTTTATGTTTGCAGCCTATATAATTGAGTTAGTTTTGTATATTTTACTTAGGAGTACAATTTCCTCTTAAAAAAACAGCTCAGCCAGTTTTCGTTTAAAAACCATACACAAAGTATTTTTGTATTTAAAAAAAATTTCTAAAAGTAGCAGAACAAATTTCTTATTCCAGAATTTTTTTTATAATACAATACATTTTTGAATGAGTTTTTGTATACCTAAAGCCCTAACCAGTGACATGTATTTTCACTGTTAATTATTTCGTTTTAGTATGTTCGTTGGTTTTCGGAGGTTTATGAAGTAAAAACATGCAAATTTTGACCTTGAAATGTCATTTTGAGTAAACTGGCTGAGCTAAATTTTTTGTAAGAGGAAAATTTACTTCCAAGTAACGACAACCAGACTAACTCTATTTCATGCAAATATAAAATTGTTATATTTTTTCTGGAACACCCTTAAATAACAACAATAACCTGCAATGGGCTATCTCCCTATAGCATGTATCACTCATCTTATACGACCCCTCTTATTGAATTTCTGAAGCGCCTGTATTAATTAGGTTTCCTTCAACGATGTCCAAAAAAAAATTTTTGTCGAGAAGAGGAGAATATTGCAACTGGAATAAACATGTGGGAAAAAATTGTGTGTTGATGTAGTTTTAAAGGTAATAAAATTGCCTAAAATTTTCTAGGAATGTAGTCCATGCAAAGTTGAACAAAAATGTTAGCGAAGGTACGTACGTACGTATGTTGGTTGATGAGAGCCACCCAGTACAATTAAACATTTGCTTCTATATCCTTACGCTTGCGATGGCTCTAGGGTACTGCATAATAGGGTTTCACTGTGGACATAATTAAGTGGTATTTTATGGACAAAATTTTTATGAGCATTGTGTTGCTGGCTCTGTAATGAAAGTTGATTTTTATTAATACCTGCCTGAGGTCATGCGAAAGCAGTTACTGGGAAATGATAATCCATGTGGGATACGTCCAAGTTGAAGGAGAAAAATGTGTGCCTGCCCTACGTTCCGTTCTTTCATTCCACACTCTCTTCTTTGAATTTTTTTATATTTATAGATGTTGCGCAGCGATAAAATTTAAGTCTACATATTTTGGCAGCTGGAATCTTTGTCTCATGGCTAGATTGCTCCGTCGTCGTCTCTGCGTCTATTAGTCAAGACTAGAGTCCTGTACACGTGTGTTATTATTCTCAGTTGTGTTATTTATAAATCCACTACCAGTATGCTGTTTGTCTTCATCTACTGGTGACGTAGATGGTTCTCTGACTGCCCACTAGAGTTTTCTCTGTCAATATTCAGTGATAATGGAGATCAATACGAGTCAGAGAAATAAAAATTAATCCTGTTCGGCAATATTTGGACCTATGTAGGTGGTTCGGGATAAAGTGAGCTTCTAAAAAAACCTGCTAAATATCTATTTTCAGCCAATTGTATCTTTCTGCACGTAACGGCAAACAACTGGAAATTTCTAACCTCTTGGACACGTCACTTGATGTTTGCACGTGTAAGATGAATTGTGCAGTCTGAATGAACCCATGGTATATAGTTAACAAAAAAACAAACAAAAGAAAGTTTATTAATTATATAAAATACAAATATGTCAAATTCAGTGTTGATTTATTTAAATAGACAATAGCCTTCATGGAACTACTTTAGATAATTAATTGCCAACCATACAAGTATTAAGGAATGGTATTAACTAAGAATTGATAATTTACACTTTGAATATGAGTTACGTTTACTGATACTGTACATGATCAGTAGAGGCCATGATTTTTAGAGAAAAGAATTCTGCAACAGTTTGTTTCCATGCCTTATGAGAACGTATGAAGCTATGCTTCATGGTTACTGGCAGAATGTATTATTGCACAGACGTGGCGCATATAACTGTGCCAACAGGAACAAGGTTACTGCAACACCACACGAGTGTGATTTGCGGGTAGAACCCTAGACGCTGAGAGATAAAAACAACCAATCACTTACCATGAAGCACGGCTGCAGATGTGCACATAAGGTGTTCAAACATACTGTTCTAATGATCAGTCCTGTTGATTTTTACTGAACTTTCAGAATATGTATGAGTCAACATTACTAAATATTGAGATTAAAATAAAATTGTGGCAATTGTATGCAGTAACGGCCAGTTATTTTTTCAAATGTAAAATGTGTAGTGCTCACTTTATACTGAATGGCCTATACGTATTCATTATTCTCACTCATTCTACTTTTTACCGTCCTGCCTTCAGGGATGTTCTGGGGTAAGTTATCGAGGTCAGGATCCTACTAAATGGCCTCAGAGAAACAATTCACAGTTCGCTAAAGTTCATTATTGGATGTAACAGGCATTAAATTGATACATTGTCTGTAAGTGCATATTTAGCTTTTAAGTAATTGTGACATTTGTGTTTGCAGAAGTCTGAACGAGCCATGGAAGAATTTGAGGATGCCCTGGAATCAATTGAGAAGGAACTTCGAGCAAACTACAACTTTAAGAAGACAACTTTCAAGACAAAGACTTCAGATGAGAAGAAAGAGGAAAGGTAAACTTATGTCTTGTTTTGCTGTTAAGAGCAACAATTTTTGTTAATTTAACACTGATCGACAAGAAATCCAGGATGTCCACCCATAATGAGAACAGAAAAGTAATGTGGAGTTTTAACGTGAGCTAGGGAAGATATTAATAATTGCTACCAGTCAAAAAATCATTGCTTGCCAGTTTACAGAGTGGTGTAGTTACAAAGTTGTGGAATTTAAAAAATTAAAATTTTCATGTTTAGTAAATTGTTCAGTAATAGGTCCAAGTCACATAACAAATAGTGTATTTGTGCGTACTTTCATACTGACATAATGAATTTGGTAAGTATGGCAACTAGATTGAATGTAAAGGTCATTGTTAATCGTTGTTTGTTGTTTTTGAATATTCAGGTGTTAGATGTTGTTATAAGTTCAATGTCAGAGTTTTATTTTCTAATTAATACTCTAATTGAATATGGTGTTTTTGATAACTGTACTGTATAATTTGAGGTCATAGGAAAGCTGATTGAGTAGTACAATGTGATTTGTTGCACACCTTTGAAGGTACAACATAAGGTGGAGCTATAGTAACACATTAGACTCACATTCAAGGTAATTAGGGTTCCATTCATGGTCTCAGCCATTCTGGTTTTGGTTTTCCGTTGTTTCTCAAAATTTCTCCGAGCAGATGCTGATATGGTTTCTTAGAGAGTGTTGTAAATAAATTAAAGTTGGAAACACCAGTTAAAATCGAAATGTTTTGAAAATCAGTGTTGGATAACTATAAAACAACAATCGTAGATGATGATATTTGCCAACTTTATGAGTAAACATTTATCCAGAATGTTGCATTTGTTAAGTTTAATCTATTCTGCCGCAGTTAAATGTACAATATTTTGGCGTCAGGGATTGTTCGTCAGAAATATGTTACATGATAAAATGTTTTGCTCGGAAAGTTGGCAAAAAGTGTTGTGTAGGACTACTGTTTCTTGATTTTTGTAAATTGCCTTCTAGAAATCTACAATTTTAAACTGATGCTTTTATTGCATGGCCTCTTAACAAAGAATTTGGTCAATTCCTCTCTTAGTTTCTGTCATAGTATCGAGTAGTGTTTCACCATCTCTAACGACCTCGCTGTTAAGAAGATGTAAATTCTTGTTGCTTGGCCTTTGAAGGTACTAACAAACAACTGTGTATTTTGACTATGTCCGCTGTATGGGTTGTATGTAGTAAGCTTGTTTGTGCATACAGGATGTACTAAAGTGTACTTCTTTTATATACATATGTGTATAAATGTGTAATGTAGAATTCAGTTACCAATAGTGGTTTTAGTGTTATTTTATGTACAACACCTTAAACCTGAAACAAATATTTTAAACCTGTCGCTAGATTCAGGTGCCCAGTTCAAAAGATTCACCCTACGCTATTGACTAGTACACATTGAAACAATAGTACAACATTAAAACTTTTACTAATAAAATATTACAACGTAAATTTCAATTCTTTCCTGAAATAAACATGTTTTAATTTATTCATCAGAGAACATGTTGACCTTTGTGTTAAAGTATTGCAGGTACAGTACAAAAGTTTAGTGGTAATTTTAAAACAAGAAAGAAAATCAATTCAGTGTTATAGTTATTAATTAATAAATAGTAATATTTTGTTTGATGGGAACAGTCTCAAATAAGCAACTTACATATTTGGAGTTATTGGGATGATTTGTCGATCTACTTATGAAACTATTTGTTATAACACCGACTTTTTGCCCCTCAGGGAAAACGTAATGAGTAGAATTGAAGACGTAATATTTGGTGTTGTTGAGAGTGCGGCCAGACTCTGCTCGCCGTCAGTTCAGATCCGAAATCATAGAGACTGGGACAATACAGTTTTCACAGACAGGTAAGCAGGAAGTTTTGTGTTTGTTTGTACATATTTATTACTTTTGTATGTATTCAGCATTAAAAGGGATACATTTAAAATAGGTTTGTAAATATACGTACATTAAAGCCTTTTTAATACGAACCTGCACAGACTTAAGTTTTGCAGGATTTTAAATAGAAGCTTGTATAAACAGGTGTTTGCAGAAACTCAGGTGTGTCTGAAATTTTTTCCAGGCTGTTTATCTCTAAAATACAAACATTCTGATTACCACAGCGACTTGTTTTTTAGCAGTGGAATTGGTATTACATTGTTTTATGTATGAAGAAAATTTTTATAGAGTACTAATGTCGACATTTGATTTCTCATCTCATTTTGAAAGAAAACAGCTCTGTATTAACGAAAAGTGAACGCATTAACAAGGTTTGTATTAATGAGCTTTCACTGTATTGCAAACATTCACTGTATAAAACATGTATGAAAATAATATTTTTAACAGTTTTATTTTAAAATGTTTTTACCTTGTCAATAAAGCTACAAATAGCCTTTCTACACAGTTAAATCTAAAACACGTACCTCAGGAAGATGTACTACTAATAAAGGTTCCGACAATGAACTCTGCTGTTTGTAACTTTAACTTGGAACATTTTAGAGAAATATTGACATAATCAGCATACTGTATTCTCTTGAAACTGTCATTACTGGACTAGCATAAAACTGTGCAAAATGTGTATGTTACTTTTTTCAGCGATAAATTTGAGTGACATATTTACACAATTGAGTCATTTCTGAGAAATACTGATAAGAAAGAAATTTGCTTCTAAAAAGGTGTTCTGCAAAGTGTAAATACATAGATAGTGGTTACTTGATGATAGCATATGTTTCTATGTATAAAATAACCATGCTTCTCTTTCAAATTGTTTTGTTTGATAGTTATTAGAAGTGTAATACCTGTTGCGTGCATGTCGAAGGGTAGAGATGAAGACTGCTGATGAAGTGAAGACGACGACTGTAAGTTTCAGTTCACATCGGAGCCGGAAAAAATTTTCTCTCATAATGACTTTGTTGTCTGAGATTTACAAACTGTTGCGCACAGGAACAACAGTTACTAAAAGGTAGGACAAAGTTCTGTATTTTTGTAATGTGTACCAGGGGTTTGATTGAATTGTTGCGTTGTGTTAGGTTTATGAACGTGTTGTACTTTATTACAAGAAAATTACTTAATGAAATGAAGTGTGGCGGGCTGTCTCCCACTTCTTGCTGCTTCTGCTTACTGTTGCGGTTTATTAAGGACGCGGTCTACCGCTATTTTCGTCACCATGTTTTTATTTTTTATTCGTACCAGATATTTTTTTTTCTAAGTTTGGGCTCTTATGAAATTTTTTTATCTCTCATAGTTTTCGCGTAATGGATTGTTAAAGTGAAAATTTGCATATTTCCGTTTTAAGGACTAACCTAAAACCAACTGACGTACCAAACTGAAAATATTCACAGTGGATACAGACATTTCAGGCTACAATGTCACGTCCATAAAAACAAACGATAAAGAATTTTTGTACTTAAATAATAATGCTGAAATTTAAAATTAAAAATTAAAAAAATTCAGTCCTTTTTTTTTAATACAAAAATATAGTATTTTGTTATTTATCATAGCTGAATTTCTAGCCTATCATATCGTTATTCACTGTGAATTATTTTCAGTTTGGTAAGTGATTTGGTTTTAGCAGAAACATGCAAATTTTGGCTTTTACGAACCATTACACAAAAACTATGGAAGATAAAAAAATTTTATAAGAGCAAATTTAGTCACATTTTTTGTCTTAAAACATAAAAAAAAACTTGTATAAATATAAAAATAAAACATGGTGATGAAAATAGCGGTAGACCATGCCCTTATTAAGGGGGATTGATCCCTGTCAGATCGGTTTTACAGTTTTTCTTATAAATCATGGAATAGGCACATTGTTTTACTTTTTTCACCCTGACAAGGCATAGTTTATTGTTTCATTCACTTTTTGGAATCCATATGGTATTGTTTCTGTTAATGTTGCGGCCTCTGTAGTCGCTCCCGTAAATAAAGCAATTTTTCCTTTTCAGCTGTATCCCGTTGCAAAATAATGAATATATTATGGTTCCAGCAATTACAGAAAATCAATTAAGTTTGTATCTATGCCTTGTCGTGACAAAAATTTTGATACATCGACTGGAACAGAAGTTATGAGAAGAAACAGATAAATCCAAGGCGGTAGGGATCAATACCCCTTAACTTGTCGACAGTAGTTGAAAAGTTTGAGGTTATGTTTCTGAGGTGTGGACTTTTACAGGGGGTGTGCTTACTAAAAGAAAAGTGTTTCGCTCACCCTGTATTTTATGTTTTGGTAAACAGTTCCAGAGTTACAACACTCAACGTACATGACTGCTCAAGGCTGGCATAACAAAAAGATCCAAACTTCAATCCTGAGATTTTAACCAAACCAATTAGGTTAAGATTATGCTGATATCATGTCCCGTAGCACAACCGCTGAGCTCAGGGCACAATGTAAATTCTAGCCGCATTTAACTATTAAACACTCTCAAGCCCGATTGCTCTACTGAAAAATACGAACCCCCGTGTTCATGGCGGTCACGCCAGACAGCAACTTGTGCTTGCTCTCTTGTCCAGCTGGTACTGGCGCTCGCGCCCGACCACCAACTGGTTGTGGTCGCGCCCAACAACTAGCGGCACCTAACATGGTAGCAAAAAGCACACCTCGGTGGAGTGATGCAACACGATCCCAACTAACCAAAACTAACAAATATACTTCAAATTCATATGGAAAGGGTTACAACTACAGTAATATATTTGTTAATTTTACAGTGAAATAACATACAATATTTAAGTAAAACTGTTAATCGGGGACAAAAATTACAAACAGAAGAGACTTCCATAGCTCAATCAGACAAGGTAAAGGCGGACCAACATGCGTCAATCACCTGCGTCGTGGAGAAATTCCATTAAGCTGATGATCTGACCATGTCATCACCAGAAATCCTACAACCTGAAGAAGTGTGCTACACAAGAAGTTACTCACTTCATCAGCAAAATTTAATAAATTAGTATAAATTGCTAAAACTTAGAAAATAAGAAAAATAAAAGAAAAAGTTATATTGTATAAACAAAACTGTTTTAAAATTACACTGTGGTCAAATTGAAACCAAAGAAGCCATGAAAATAAACAAAAAACTTTACTGTAAAATTCCAACTGTATTTTATATGCAAATTTTGAAAACTGAATTTAAACTACGTACTCATGTTCCCAGTTACTAAGCTATTGAATCCTGTTGCATCATCCCAAACACCTTATGAAGCAATACTGAATTAGGGTGTATAGCCTGTAATCAAACAATAGAAAACTGTTTTATATTCATTTAAATAAGGTAGGGAGAAGTGCCTGAACACTTCACAGAAGCCCTCAATAATATACAGTATTAGAATGTAGAATCAACTGTTGTCATTTTTGTTACTCATCTGATTAGATTAAACAGTTATTGTTGCTGTTGCATGTGTGTTTCTCGAGTATGTATGTTCAAGAGGTAGTCTGGAGTTTAATACTACCTGTAAATGTTACGTACACAAATTTAAGCAGCTGCTTTGATTTCTTGTTTCAAGTGTAACTGTATTTAACCCACCTAGAAGACATCCAAATTCTGTGTAAGGTTGGCGTAATTGAAGAATTTACAATTAATTTAAGTGTTTATTCTACAAAATTGCTGCTAGATATGCAGTGGTGTGTGACACACTTAAATGTTACGACTCAGCTTAAATTGCAACGTTGGAATATTTTAATTTTGCTTTTCTGTAATTCTGAACAGAAAATTGTAAAATATGTGATTTACTGCAAATTATAGTTAATTTATGCCACTCTAATAGCAGTATCTTGGTTTAAGTCTTCATGTATGACAGTCTAGCGATTTTTTTTTTTTTTTCGTGTTCTTACTTTGCTGGACTGATGCGGCATAAATTTACATTAACAGCTCAATTGCGATACCTGTACTAAAACGCAAAGTTCATAGATTTGGTTGTATAGTTGCAGATTTAACAGTTTTCTTCTCAGAATTTAAAAAAAGTGTAGGTAATAAAAAATTGTGGCGACTGATGCCGAGCCTTATTACTCATTCATATTTTGACATAAAGATTTTTTTTGAGGTGTACTAAATGTTTGTGAGTGACCTAGCAAGATAAGAGCTGACAGAGTAAGGTGGTGAAGTTATATGACACACGTCTTTTGTTCAAGAAGACCCGAGTTCGATTTCCAGGTTGACCACTTTGTGTGATTGTTTTCAGTATTTTACAAAATCTCTCCAAGTAGTTGCTGTGATGGTTCCTTAAGAGATTGGTTCCGATTTTCTACATTTTTGATTATAATAAATTTTTAAATAAAAATGGGAACTGATATCATAAAATTGTTCTGTAACTTTTTTATAACGGTTTCTACTAAATGCTCTGATTTTGTTTGGACATCATAGCATGATGGTAGCTAATCAGTTAGTTAACGAAATTTCTTTTTATTTTTTAAAATTAGCTGACACCTTTACACTGCTTGTCAGGAAAAATTACATTACATAGTAAAATCAATCTGCAACTTAGGTTACATATCAATTTCATGGTATTGCACCTCATCTGGATTTTAAAAGAATAATTCTCTCGAAAGCCTAGATACTTAGACCCATGCCCTCAATACAGGTTCTGGCCAATTCCTTTCCTCTTTCCTCTATGTACTTTTGTGAAAGTAAAGTAATTTGAGCGGGACATATAAAGTTGCCAAAAAAAATCAAGTAATAATTTTTAAAAAGTTGGTAAATAGGTAGGGCTATATTTTAACCAGTTTGTTTCTTTCTTACTTTCTGTTTTCATAAAAGTGTTTTTTTACGTATCAATTGTACTCCACAGGGAATTGTACTATACACACATGAACTTAACGGAGGGCCAATCAGAAGTGGATGCTGCCTTGAGGGACGTCTGCAACTTGCTGCACGCAAAGTCGTGGGACCTGGGAGTGCTGCCCACTTCCAAAGGTCTCGTGGCCGGACGACTAGTCATAGACACAGGCGAGGAAGAGATGCTGGACTGCAGCGCCCACGTTGATGGTGAAACTGTTTCTTACAGACAACTCAACCCTTACGACTAAGAACATTGTTTATTAATGTTATTCACTTTTCAATATAGAAACTAAAATGATGAAGTTACGAACTGCAAAAACTTTTCAGAACTTTATTTAAAATTGCTCTTAACATTTTAATTTATTTATCAGATGCAATGTCTTTAGTTGGAGCTGAATAGTCTGAAACTGTGTTGTAATTGACAGTTAATAACTAAGTAAGGTTGTAATCACAGTTGGTGTGTCAAAAATATACTGTGTTTGATAATTTAATATTACCATTCCCTTTCATCCATTTGTGAGGGGCAACATTGGTAGAATGATTAGATCATTCGCCTTGTACCAAAGCAATCCACGTTTGATTCCCGGAAGGGTTAGTCCCCATATTTTCGCATTTGGGAATCGTGCCGGATGATGCCGTTAGTCTGCAAGTTTGCTCGGGGATCTCCTGTTTCCCCGGCCCTTCATTCCGTCACCGCTCCATACTCACCTCATGTCACCCCTCACCAACGCTGAAGACTTTGATGTTAAGAGCTGACCAAACTCTCTCTCACTTACTCTTCCATCTTTGACTCCCTTTTGTTACATGGAAGGGTTTTAATTTATATCGTTGTCATTTGCATGATTTATTTGTAGATACGGTTACATAAACATCAATGTAACAATGAAAGCTTTTTAATACAGTTTGCCTTAATGCAAAGTTGTTGTTGTGGATCACTACAGGAAATAAAAATTTTTCTTAATTTTATACCAAATTGTAATTACAATTTCAGTAATAAATAGAATTTATGCTAATGATAAGAAAGTCTTAATTTCTAGTATAAAAGACCAGAAATTAAATTGACCTTTTTTACAGTCATAGGTTGCAAATTATATAGCTAATTGAATTTGTTTTGGAGATAAGATGCAGTGAACAGTTCAATCACTTTTCAAGTCTATAGTGTTGTATTTTTAGTTAGGCTAGGGTGTTACACCTACTGTAAACGTAAAAAAGTTAACTGAAATATACCAACTTTTTTTTTTATATCGAATGATGAATGTGGAATTAAATGTGTTAAAAACATTGCATGCATTCACAGTAGTTTGATTTGAATTGGTTTATTTTTTGGGATAGTAATTTTTCTTGCTTAATTTTGCTTCTAGGTTTATTAGTTCCTCAGAGTGTTACAGAGATCAAGAACATGACTTCCGATGCCAAGTATGTTCTGATAGTAGAGAAGGATGCAGTTTTCCAAAAGCTTCTTGCTGAAAAAATACTCACTCAACCTGCACCTTGCATTCTGATTACGGTTAGTCACTTAGATTTTTATTATGATATGATGTTTCTTTGATAATTATTAACTGATAAGTGTCTGCTTACCTCACAACCTGAATGGATCTAGTACATGTTTTTTGCTGGTTATGTGAACAAATCTTACGTGAATGACTGAAAAATATTCTTGCCCTTGTATATACCTATTGTCTCGTCAAGAGTAATGTTAATATTATATTAAGGAAATATATCAATTTGAGTTTTTTTGTATAATGTTTAAATTTATGAAACTTCACTACGCAAAGGAATAAATTGTATCCTTTGGGTCCCATCTTATGTAATTCTTCACTCAATAAATATATAATCATTGCTTGTGGGTGTGGTTTTTTAATTGATTTTCATATCTGATAACTAATTATTTTTGTTAATACGTAAGTCAGGAGCGTCATTTGGGGCTACAGGGGGAAGGGGGCAAATGCCCCCCCCCCCCCTGGATTTGGAATTTTTGTGTATAAATATATTTTTGTATTTTTTTATGTAAATAATGCTAACTTAAGGACATAAAACTGAAGTTTTATTATTAAAGTATCTAATTTATACATGCTTAATTAATAAAAAAGATGCAACAAGGTCACTGTCGTCAGAAAACAAAATCTTGTCCCCCCCGGAAAAACCTGAAATGACGCCCCTGACGTAAGTTGAGATATGAATCAGTCAGAAATACTGGTTCTCTGATATAAGCATTTAGTATTATATTGGGTAACTTCTTGTGTAAGAAGGAATAGTAGTAATGGGTTATTTAATCCCCCCTTTCCCTATTGTGGCCATATAACCTTTAGTTCTAGA
The DNA here is from genome assembly GCA_003012365.1 of Medauroidea extradentata. Taxonomy (NCBI): domain Eukaryota; kingdom Metazoa; phylum Arthropoda; class Insecta; order Phasmatodea; family Phasmatidae; genus Medauroidea; species Medauroidea extradentata. The sequence goes on along the minus strand of PNEQ01064062.1, from coordinate 48,010 downwards.
GAAGTATGCATGAATTTTGTCTACCATTGGAAATTCTGAGAAAAGTTGTCAATTTTTAAGTGTGCAAAGTTCTATTTTTCAATATAATTGGAAGTGAAAAAGTAGACCTATTTTTTTTTTTTTTGGTACGGTTGAAAGAATTTGAAGTAGTTGTACAGTCACCCTCTTTAATACAAACCTGAAGGGATCAAAATGTTGGCTCTTTGTAATAATGAGGTTTGTATTAACAGGTGTTCACTATAACCTCAAAAAGTTTCTAAATTTTTGGTCACTCTGTTTATCCCCACAAATCAAATAGTCTTTTCACCACAATGACTTCCTTTTACTTGAGAACTTGATACTGCATGGTTTAATGCATAAACAAATTTTTTGTTAAACATTTACCGTATTTACTCGTGTATAGCCCCCCTCCGTGTATAGCCCCACCCCCCAATTTTTAATACTCAATTTAAGAAAAATAAATATTCCTTGTATAACCCCACCCCTGATTTTATACTAGTAAAGATGCAACAGAAGCAAGGTGCAATGGTAGAATATGTGCCGATATATTTAAAAATAAACCGTGTGTCAATATCAATTCATACCGCAAATGCAAACGTGAGTTTTACGACGTGCGCGGCAAATGCTGAGCGGTAGAAAGCTGACTTAGCAACAGCGCGCTGTAGCGGCAGGCTGGCTGAGAGCACACACTTAGCTTTGTGCTGTGTAGCCAGTCAGTCACCACACCACTCGCCAGTCTGTTACCGTACCGTGTTTGTATGCGTGTGGATTTCTGTTCCCGTTTCTTATTACCTATCTTCATTAGTTCGTACGGGATACTATGATAATTAGTTCGAGTTGCATGGACTATCGCTGCGATGGGAAAGAAATGGTGTAGTTTTACGGCCGAATTCAAACTGAAGGTCGTGAAGTATGCATTGGAAAATTCGATGAAGAAAGCTGCAAAGAACTTCGACATTGATCGTAGAAGTGTACGTACGTGGTGCCAACAGCAGGAGAAGCTGAAAACGTAGCCTAAAGATAAAAGAGCTATTTAAACCTTACAACCGTTAAGTATTGTATATGGCTGTAATACTGTTTATGCACCACCTCACTCTAAAAAAAATAACACCTGTTGAATGGCCTAGCGGTGCACGTCAACTGTACCAGCTGTGATCTGACCTTGGCCTCTCCCACTTCAAGCATCAATTTTTTTTTTGGTCGCACAGCAACACAAAAGATTTCGCTGCACATTGCGGGGCCGGCATATCGGCCACGCTCACTGCGGGGCCCGCATCACGGCCACGCTCACTGCGGGGCCGGCATCACGGCCACGCACACTGCGGGGGCCGGTCTTGCCGGCTTGTCCCTTGTTTCCGTAAATAAACAAACGGGGCCGGTCTTGCCGCTTGTTGATTTCGTAAATAAACAAGCGGGCCGGTCTTGCCGCTTGTTGATTTCGTAAACAAACAAAGTAAAAAGGCCTAACGAAATTCTGTTCAACATCAATTAAAAACACCTCAATTTTTTTTTTCTTCTAGATTTGTTTCGATTTGTTTCAATCGAAACGTAAATTTTAGGTTAAAAATGCGTGGGGCTATACACGAGTAAATACGGTAAGTTAATATTTAATTTCTTGTCCCATTCCAAGGGGAATAAAAATCACTTTGTATTAGTGAGAACTTTGTTTTAACAGGGTTTGTATTATCATTGCCAATACGTCAGCTGAGCAAACCAAGGTTTATTTACTATTATTATTTTTACAGTATACCTATTAAAACAAGTTTTTCTTCTCTATGTTTGAGTACTATATTCTCTCCGTAAAGCAGAAATATTTCAATACAATAGCTCATTAACATTTGTATGATATAAATTAGCCCCAACATGAAAACAATCAATGTTCTGAGATTATCTATTCAAAAATTGTAAAAACTGCTGGGACAACTGAAAAAATTGTCAAACTAAATATTTCATAATTTGTGTAATTTAATTTATGTATTTACGGTATACCCTACACAAGTAGTAATTATATAATTAAAAATACAATTTTGTGTCCTTGAATTATTAGACATGCCTTTGAATGTAGATTGTGACCACTGTGGAGTTAATCAGATCTGTTGTTTGCAAGAATACAGGTACGTACCTGAAGATGCATTCAACTGTACGTACTTTGTAATGGTACTGTAACGTAATTGCATGCGTGTAACAAAAGTTTTACTGTGCACATCAAATGTTGATTTGTTGTTCTATTTTTTATGTTAATGTATATTTTAGTTCCATATACCTATATGTATTTCAAATATTCAAAACATTCCAATACAAAGAAATTTGAATCTGAGTCAAAAAGTCATGTTTTGTTTTCATATATCCCGCATATTTTCCTCATTTCTGCAGGGCAAAGGATATCCGGACGTGAACACGCGTATTCTGGTGCAGCGCATCTGGGAGACGTTTGGGTTTCCAATGTTTGTGCTAACAGACTCCGATCCCCATGGCATCGAGATAATGTGTGTGTACCGTTTTGGATCATTGGTACGGGTTTTTTGTTTTCTGTAGATACTGTTGGTGGTTTAAATTTTTGTGCAATTAATTCCATATCTATTACAGTGATCTCTCAGTTTAAGGTCTTCCAGGTTAAAGATTCTTTCACTTTAACAACTGTATTTCTTGGTCCCATCTACAGTCCCAACATACTTTTATCATTCAGTTTAAGAACTCCTTCAATTTAAAGACAATTTTTTTCAGTCCCTTGACAGTTTTTAAACCGAGAGATTACTGTATACAAAATGAATCTTAAAGAATTGCATGTGTGGTGTATCAGAATTGATGCAAGGTTTTTCTTTACATTCCTTTTCATTCCAACACAGCAAGTGTTTGTAAATGTATTTTTTATATAAATCATAGTATTCAGAACTTCTTAAGCTGTTTGGTTGCAGATTCGCCCACATGTACTATAGAAAAGAGTGTCTAACTTTTAATTATGTATTAATTGGTGGTGTTACTATATTCTCTGTATATCTTTAAAATATTAAATATGAAGCTAGTTGTTAAATAATACAACAAATACAAAGAGCTGTATCCAGTCCACTTCGCTGAGTGTACTTTAATTGCAGAACCTCTTTGTTTTTTATTCATCTTTATCAATATGTAACTGTTTTCTGTACAGCAAAAAATATATCAATTGCAATTTTTGAGTTATTTCTCCGTGGTCAGTATTCACTTTTTGGGAATTCTGTAACATTTTACTAGTTTTTACACTTGTAATTGTCCAATCCCGAAAAATCTTGAGTTCTTTTTTTTAGATATGTACGTAAACTTCATTTTAAAGCAAAAATCACCTTGATATCTCATATGGTTTGGGAGATACGGATGATTACTTGGAAACAGGTTTTAAGAGAAATAGAGGATGTATTGAAAACACATTTACAGTAGTTGCTTTTCACTTCCGTAGTTTCAGAATTTCGCAAAATCGAATAATTATGAAATATTTGCTTGGGCAATGTTTTAAATTAAAAATAGTAACAATATACCATCAGGTTATAGAGTGTTATTGAGAATTTTCAAAAACACAATTTGTTCCTTTTCATCCCTTTAATTTTTGATTTTCAAAAAATCTTTCCTTAGTGGGTGCCTATGCCGCAAGGGGAAGCTATGTACGTTGAAAATTTTATGTTTCTATGTCCAGCAGTTTGAGCTGTGCGTTGATGAATGGGTGTGGCACTTCATTTTATATATTCAGATAAACATGTAATTTGATTAATTTTTTAAATGTGCTTCATCAGAATATAGTATATAAAGATACTTATGATTTTTCCAGTGGTAATTTTATGGACTGCGTGTACTTAAGTATTTTAATGTGTCTGGTTTATGCCTGTATGCCAGTAGGCACCATACAAATAATTCACTGTTATGATGACTCATGTTTTCCGGGTAGAGTTGAAACAGAGGGAGGGTAGTAGAATATTAGTTTTATTATAATTATAATATGAGAGTAGCGGATGAGAGATTGACGGTCTGCTGATACACTGTCTCACAGTGCTCGAAGTATTGCCCGAACAAACAGTTATAGACGCTAGTCATTTCTCGATTTCTCACAAGATGTTCCTCTGGTGGCCTGCTGCATCACATGCTCGTTGTCGCTCCTGCTGTGGTGTCAGGTCCCTTTCCACAAGTATAGTAATGTTCAGTTCAATGGTTGAAGTATTGGGTGAAAGCGCTATCATACAGAAGAAAGTCACTTGTGTCCGGGCCTGATTATAACTCTAGTTTGGCTTGTTCTCTGAGGCGCTGAGGGCTGTCAAATAGCTAGTGGCATCCTGTGCCAACCATTGGAAAATATGTGAGATGTGAGACATGGTGTTATGTTTTTGTTTGTGGGATGTTGTGATCTGTGTTGTTGGCTGCACTGCGCACGCCAGTTTTGGGCTGGAAATGATGGTTATGTTGTATTGTTGTGTTCCAGGACGGAATAAAGATAAAGGCTATTGATGTGTTGATGCGTTATTTAATCACATTACATGGGAAAGACAAGGACTGAGACATGTCTATGAATGTGCGTCCTACGTAATGGCCCAGGATGCTCTTGCAAGCAGGAGTACATATGTACCATCCCCTCCCTGTCTCTGCGTTCGGCTGCTGTGTGTGAAGACCGCATCACTAAAAGGCAAACGAGGGGCCCAGGGTTTGGGTGTCTGGTACCCTGGGCAGATTAAAATTAATCCTTCCCCCTTCCCCCACACACACAGTCGTGCATGAAAAATTTGTTGTTGTGCATTATTTCTGTTAAGTATATGGGCGTGATTTAGCAAGTCCCGTATATACTCGTGTGTATAGTGTGCACCACAATTTTACAACACGTTCCAGGGGGAAAAAATTATGTGCTTTGCTAGCATGTAAAAAAAGGCGGAGAGGGTGGTTGGTAAGCTGGGCGAGGGGGGTGCATGGCTTGCCTCTCCGTAGTCTGCACCTATCTATATAGCCTGCCAAAGTCGCTTGCTGTCTGCCAGCCCATGCCTGTGTGTGTGTGCGTGTGTGTGCGCGCGCATCTGCACAACACCCCCTTCCCTCTGGAGCTGTGTTGTGTGCCACCCACTTCCCCTCCCCCCTCACCTATGTGATAACATGCCATGACAGCAGAGCATGGCTCAGGAATGCTGCTAGGGGTGGCGACAAGCTGAGGACTGTGCGTACGGTCCCAACCACCACCGTGGCTTACCTTCTCTCTTCCGGGGAGGAGAGGGAGGGGGGAAGAGCTGTATCATCTTTTTTCAGGGGGGAAGAACTGTATCATCTTTTTTCTTTCTTTCTTTTCTCACGGAAAGATAGTTGATCGCCGCGAGTTGTCAAAATTAACTTCTCATATTGCTCCCTCCACCCGTCACCTACTAACTTTCATTTCTGCCGCTTCAAATTGCTGAGCATCATACTTTGTAACAAACAGTTCAAAGCTAGTAAACTTCTGGCAATCATCAGACAAGTTTTTAATCCACATTATGACGTTACAGCAGAGCAAGGGGGAAGGGGGAGAAAAAGAAGAAGAGTAATGATAGAGGAACCGGGTGGGTGGTGGGAAATATTCTCTTTCTCTCTGCCTCTTGACACTGCTCAGTTTACGACTACAGCTTCACCTCCCCCTCCTCCCCACTCACAGGCAATCCCGCCAGCTTTTTTTACAAGTTTTTTAATTTTATTATTTTCCGTGTATGGCATGCACCCCTAAACTTTTATCTGTTATTTTGGAATACAAGTGCGCGCTATACACAACAGTAAATGCCTAAATATTTCTATTTAAAATGAAAAAAATTAATTCTTCTTGCGAGTTGTGTCCCTTCCAGTCTGCTCAGTTATAACATGGGGCCTGCGAGGATCCCTGTCAGCAATTGCAGTGTGCCTGGCATAGACGTGAATGCAGTACCCAACGTGACCCAACGGCTTCAGGTATGGCGGTCTTTACAACCTGCAACCTCACGTTCCTGCCTCTTACAAAAGATTCCACAGTTTCAGAAGCCTTGAGAGCATACCACTAAAAAGCAAGCATGGGACCTGGCCAGCATCCATAGTGCATATACGTAGTTAAGACCCCTAAAAACTGTGAATAAAAATTGTCAATTTTGGTGTTTTAAAATGTTAAAAGTAGGTCATAAATTCAGTGTTAAAAACTTTGGAGCAGTGTAAAAGTTAGTTAAAAGCAGTGAAAAATATTTTAAGTGGTAAAAATATTTTTGTAATAACTATCAAAATATTTATCTAAACAGTTTCGATTTTGCCTCATTACCTATCATTAATTTTTAATGTTTACTATTTATTCCTGGTACTTAACTGAGTAACGCAAATTAAAAAAAATTAACTAACCAGACTATATAGGTATGTAAATATCCTCCTTTTAGTTGACACTATTTATCCTGAGTTGTTTTTCAAAATACATATGGTTCAGTTCAGTTGATTTGTCTAGCGTACCTACTCAGACACACTGTTGGTATTTATTCATTGATAGAATAGCTGAAAATTATATTTTCCTACGTTTTATCCATTTAAATTTGTGTTCCTACTCTTTGTGACATAGAGCAACTTTGCGATATCGCAATTAACACAAAATTCTCCCCAATGATGGTTTTCGTTTATTTCCGTTGTGAAAATCAAAATTGTAAATGTAGCATCCCCAAAAACGCAGAAACGAAATATTACGGGTGCATTAAGTCATAGAGATATGTATTGCAGCTCAGTAGACTTCAAAATTTTGCTACCGCTATCTTCGCTCAGACGCCATCTTTTTGATACACTTGAGATTGTGGTTCTGCGTGACCATATCCGTACGTATGTGTAGGATGAATATATCTGCGCGAGTGTATCTATGGCCATGATCATAGTAAACATGTAAAATGTAAGTACATGTTAGGGCTTTGTTACGTGATTGAATGTGTGAAATAAATGTGAAAGTCTGTGTTTTTCGGTGTTGCTGTTATTTAAACACTTTAAATATTAGTGAAGAAGGTTAAATTTATTAATACGCCATGCTTGGACTAATAAAATTACAGGGAAATGATAATTAAACAAAACTAGAAATATCTGAAAGGAAAAGATCACATTTCGACGATTGTGCTTCAATCGATTTGCGACAAAACGTCTGCAAAGCACCTGAATTTGCGTGAAATATACCATCTAACAAAATTATATTGAAATTTGCGGAAAACTTATAACTAGGCCAAATTTCATAGTAGTTCACAAGTCACCATTTTAAGGGTTCTTCCACATAGTGTAGATGTGAATAACGTACTCAATATGTCTAGCAGTAGATCTTACAAGGCTTTAATGGCCAAGGGCTCCAACATTCCCCTCTACGTCAACAACTAACCTGTTTAATGTTTCCCTGCTGAAAAGATGCAAAGGGGTGCCAAGAATTTACACAGGAATAAGTCGGTACATTCAGACAACTCCCCCCCTCCCTCCCCCTTTTTTTTTGCAAAACTTGTGCCTCCGGAACTGCTTCTGTTTATTCGTCTCAGGATGGGTCCTTGTCCATGACTTACAATAAAGCTCGGTGGGAAAAAAAATCACCCAAGAATGCTCCGTACACCAACAACTGTCCTGTTAACTGAGCCGACCTTTTGTAGAAACACTTGCTCCTCCCACCTTAACAAATGTACACCTGGTCGAAAACCACCCTATGTCTGTGAAGTGAAATGAAGAGATTTTGGTCAGCACTCAACATCTGGGTCTTAGCACTGATGAGGGATGACACGATGCATGGAGCAGTGCCGGAATGAAGATGCAAGGGAAATGGGAGATCCCCAAGAAAACCCACCAACCAACTTCATCGTCAGGCACAATTCCCACATGTGAAAATCCAGGGACAGATCCCACCGTGAATTGAACCCAGATCACCTTGGTGGGAGGCACGTGATCTATCCACCACCCATAAGCATGTTATGTTGTTGGACTATTATTACAGTACTACAGTATTTCCAAGGAAGTGTTGTTATAGAAGGCTGCTGCAATCTCACTTATATTTCCTCTCACGAGGGTAGAGTAAGGGTGCTACAAGTGAACGACTGGTTGTCTGGTGTACTGTCTTCTTTTCCGTCCTTAAGGGCGCATTTCACCTCAGTTTTCAACGTCTTTTTTTATTTTTATATTTGTACCAGGTATTTTTTTTTTTTAGACATAAATTGTGACTAAATCTTCCTCTCAGAAAATTGTTGTATCTCTCATAGTTTTCGCATAATGAGTAGTAAACGTAAAAATTTGCACTTTACGGTTTTATGTAAGCCAACTAATACCAAACTGAAAAAATTCACAGTGTATAACAATGTTTGTAGGCTATGAAATGACACATATAAAAACAAATAATAAAATTTTTGTATTTTATAGAAAATGCTGAATTTTTAAATGAAAAATTAAAAATTTAAAAATTGTTTAAAAATACAACATTTAAAATTTTTTTTTTTTCATATAGTTTAAATCATAGCCTATAACATTGTTATACACTGAATTGAATTTTTTTTTGGTTTGGTATGTCAGTTGGTTTTAGTGGCGTACATAAAACCATAAAGTCGAAATTTTGACGTCTACGACTTATTATGCAAAAACTATGAGAGATACAACAATTTTCTGAGAGGAAGATTATTCACAATTTATGTCCAAAATAAGAAAAAAAAATATCTGGTACAAATATAAAAATAAAAAAAAAAAATACTTTGAAAACTTAAGTGAACCGCGCCCTTAACTCAGAGCTCTAGTCCTGTTTGAGGTGCTGTATGATGCCAGTGCATTCACCAGAACTGCCATGCTTGGCATCCTTCGTGTAATCAGCCTGGTATAATGGGTGACAGAATAGGAGAAGCTTCCCCAACAAACACCGTTGTTGTGCCATAATGGACTGCAACTTACCTTTATCACAAACATAAAGGGATCTAAATGTTTACTGTATGGAATAATGAGGTTTGTATTACCAGGTATTAATTTGTACTGTATTAATTAAGTTTGTGTTAGTTAAATTTTGATGTATTGCGGAAATATTATTTGTTAGACAGCTAACAGTACTGCTTACTGGTAGGTAGGTACATACAGTAATTGAGGAGTGATATTAATTGTGAGAAGTGTGACAACGTATAGGGATTGTCGTCAGAGTCACAGTGCTTGGCTACTCCAGCAGTGCGCTGGCTGGGCTTGCATCCTAAAGATATAACTATGCTGGGAGTGGAGTCGAGTCCCCTAACAACACACGACATGCAGAAGATTCGTGAACTGTTGTCCAGACCTTATCTCCAGTCTTTTATGAACATCAGAAGTGAGGTAATATATATTGGTGTTGAGCGTTATGTGTTCTTAGTGTTGCTAATTTCTTACATAAAAGTAAAAAAAAATTTCTCTGTACATAATGTCTCAGTTGTAAAATGACATAAGTATATATAGTATATTCTCAGTTTTATTTGACAGATCTGAAAAACTGTCTCAGACAGTATTTGTCATCTTGCTACCTCTGTATTATCTGCAACGAAAATAACTTGAAGTGCGGAGCCGTTCTTGACGATGATCACATTGCCTGTATTTATGACATATTAAACTGGCGTGTAGTTTTTCATTGTACATTATCCATTTTTCAAGTGAACTTTAAACAGTGACTATACAATTTTTTTTTTTGCTTATTTTTTAGACAGTTGGGAAAGGTCAAAAAATCATACAGTACTTCTATTTAGTGTGCTGAATTTTTAAATTTATAGAAACTTCATAGTTTCAAGTGTGTGTGTGTGTTTTTTTTTCCTTCGTAGATTTTATATAACTGTAATACATTTAGCACTTTTATATAAAAAAGATAAGGGCTTGACATGCTGCAGCGCTGTTCATGCACCACTTATATACAATGGATTCTCTATCAATTGTTTCTCGTGGGCTGACAATTTCAATTAATGAGGAATTTCAATGGATGTGGACTTAAAATGCTGTAAAAAAAAATTGGCCTCAGAATGTGTTCTATGAATGCAGATACATATTTAAATCCATTAGGTTTCAATACATAGAGAATCCATTATAAATATTTTTTTTTTTTTTTTGTTTTAATTAGTTTTAGGCAATAAGTGTTTGATGATATTGTAATTTTACTTGGCAGGCCATTGCTATTAAGTCTCAGTCATTTTTAATAAATTATATATTTATGTCACCCCCTAGTTATGTAAGTCTTAATTTGTAATACCTATACTTTTAATACACCTACTAACATAGTGTAGAATAAATATCTGACTGGAGCCTTACCTCTTTTTACATGCTAACCAAACGTGATTAATCAGCAAAACTAAAATTTTTATATCTACTGTGACTGTAGGCAGTATTATTAGGTCATACAGTTTTAGTTTATAGGCAATTAGCATCATTACTTCATACTCCATAATTTTGCCTGCACCTGATAAATCACGCTATATAGGTATTACTTTCTAACTTGTTAATGGCAAGCTATAATTTTCTGGTTATAATATTAATAGTTAAGTGCTACCAAAATATTTTGTATTCTTATTTGGTTGTGTTTGTTTTTTCACCTAATAATTTCCAGGTTGAAACACTGCAGAGGCTTGGAGTAAAAGCTGAAATAGAAGGAATGGCGGGTTTTGCAACCAACTTCCTGACAGATTATTATATTCCTACACAGATTGCAGGAAAGGATTATTTGTGACCTTGATGCATTGATTGGTGTTTTACTGAAAAGGTAACAGTGTGCATGTGAATGTGCTAATGCATTTTATTACTGTATAAGTCGTTCAGGATGGAGTGAGCATTAAAATTTTAACTTTGAAAAGTATCACTAGCCGTTACTGCTCATAATTCGACATTAACTATAGTTGCCTTACTTCTTGTTTGGTTGGCAACGAAATTACGCGATATATATTGTCACGTATTTTCCTATTTAATGCATACTGAAACGAAAGCAACTGAAATCGACATAATTGTATTTTATATAAGTAATAAACTTTATTTTATGAAACTTTATAGACTCCTACGGACTTAACAATTTATCTTGCACAAACATCAAGTGATGTGTCCAGAGAGGTGAGACATTTCCCATTGTCAGCTGCTACATCCGGAAAGATACGTTGTAACTGGGCGTTTTTCAGTGCTCACTTTACTCTGAATCGCCTACATCAATAAGTAATAGAATAAGGCTTTGCTTGCCCCCCCTTTTTTTTTTTTTATTTTATTTTATTTATTAAAAAAATCTTTGCCATGCAAGAAGTAGGAAGTCTTTATGTTTTGGATTCACATTTAAAGGTGTCACCTACCTGTTCGTTACAAGCTCAGAAATGACTAAGACATAAGAGCGACCTTGAAATATGCATCAAATGCTGCATCGCCTCAACGAGCCAAGCTCTGAAATAGTGTGCAAGGTTCCTGCCGAACCGTTTTTGCTATGGGACTTTGTGGTAACTAGGGTTCCGAAGCTTCTGAGAAAAATTGGGAAAAAACAGGGAAAATTGTTTTTTTTTTTTTTTCGCTGACGCAAAATGGGAAGATTGTTTTTTTTCCATTGACATAAAAATGGGAAAAATTGGACTTTTTCCATCATTCCGAAAATATGAAAAATTTAAAGAAAAAAAAATACAATAAATATAATCTTACAAGTTCTAAATTACAAATCTGGATGTTTAATGTATTTACATTTGGGCCTTTCTACCGTTACACATAGTACCCTATCAGTACCATGAAAATGAAATAATTTGGCCTAGTAACTGTAACACAAAGTTCCAAAAAGAAACACAATAAAGTTGATACAGTAAATAAACAATATGCACATGGATTAAACAGAAATATTTTTGTCAAACACATATTCATACACAACTTATAATCTCTGCCAGGAAAATAGTTTCGATTACAACAAAAAATCCTTTGTAGTTCAAATTCACAAGTAATATCGTATGATAATTTTAATTATCTTGCTGCTTGTATCAACTGGCCGAGTGGTGTACTTTGCTTATTGTTTTACGTTTATCAACTTTATGAGTTGCTGTTTTTTTTTTTTTCAGACATATAATTGACTTGTGAAATTTGACACTGATTGCTGTTTGTCAGGTGTTCACAATTATGACTTACGATGGTGTGTGTATGTTCCGGATTACTAGTAAACAAGTTACTTAAATTACATTCATACTCCTTGCTATAGAGCATCCCAAACTTACCTAGGTTCGAGTGACATTCAACTGTCGAATTTGTAGGGCGAACGCGTGGCGAGCTCATGACATAACACATTTCACAGCTTTATACAAGAGAACAAATAAAGCTATTGAGGTGGGGTTGCTTTTAAAAATAGATTTAGCTCATTATGAACAACTTCCTCTCTTTCATCCCCCATGTAACTTGAATAGCAAAAACATTTCTCACTGACCATCTTTTGGATGTTTTAGTTTGTTAGAAAGCGCACATAACTTTAGAAAAAAATTTCTGTACAACTATAAAAAAATGTAGCTATCAGATTTCTTTGTTGGCGTCCAGATGTATGAAATTACACACCATTAAAATCTCGATACAATTTTGCTTTTGGTTTGTTAGTTATGAGGTGATATATTTAAGGATGCATGAAAACAGTACCAATTTCAAAATATTTGTTTTTTTATTTTTTCAGCCTCTGAAAATATACTTTATCACCCGATGCACGTTTCGATGCTGTACAATATGCAAAAATTTTAAGGTCAAAGTTACAAGGTGAAAATTTTAGGATTTTTTACAACAGCGCTCGCCAAAACAAGGACAGTGCTTGTGACAGTTACCGTACATTGGAAAGAGAGAGCAAATGTCCATAACCTTGTACTGCAATCTAAGCGTGAGACACACTATAGTAAGTAATCATTCAGAATAAATCAGTAAGGCCTTTTCTCTGCTTTCCTCTTTATTTAAATTACCTGATATAAGTTACTATGTATTTATTATTTTGCAGGCACAGGGTTAGTATAATTTCACAATGATTTTAAAGAAATTTTTTTAATTTTTCCGGAAAATTTAGAAAAAAACTGGTTTTTTCCTTTCACCAATTTTTCTGGAAGTTTTAGAACTCTAATGGTGACCATATAATTTTATTGGTGGAAAGTCTGTAGCAAAGTTATATGTACATTGCAATCTAAGTTTGTCATTCATCCGGTTAGTACATTTTGAAGTAAAGCAGTTTGAAAATACAGATTTTAGCCATGTTGGAGGACTTAGAAACAGTGTTTTTAATGAGCATAGTGTCTTAAAAATGAGGTTCCGACCTTGTCTGAAGTGTGTTTTGTTTTCGTACATTGGCACAATGGGCACATGTGGAATTGTATCGTAGGAAAAAAAAACCTGTTAACGAACACACTGCGACACATTTGAAGCGTGAGGTAGGCGGCCGCCTTAAGAACATACCGATACTGGTACGTTATAAAAAATATTACTTAATATGAAACTAACAAACAGTTCTATGGTGTTGTGCTTTTTTTTTTTTTTTCGTACAGGTGTACATAGCCTTCTTTTGTTTGTTCCTAAAAATAATTAACTACTGTATTTGTTTTACAACATAGAATACTAATTTTTTTGAATTAGTTCAGAAATTTGAAAGCAAAACTAACGTTTGTGGCTGACCGAAAAATGTAATTACAGGTGTTTTAATGTGTAGGAAAGGTAAAATCAAAACCTATTTTCTTATAGATGATTGTAGGTTTCAAATATTTACGATGAGATATTATCTTCATACTATGAACTTAGTGGCTCTTCAACAACAAAGTTTAACAACTTGTAATCATGTAAAAGTTTAACTTTATAAATATCTTAGAAAACTTAGAAAACCAATTTTACTTAATGTCACTGTTTGCAGCTAATGATCATTAGATATCCTTGTGTAATGAACTTTAGCATAAGTGTAAATACCTAGTATTAGCATGGCAATGACAGATTATGTCGTAATTTTAATTTGTTATTACTGGTCAAGGATCTTGTTTTTACTTGATTCTGTATTAACTATCCAATTACTAGCTATATATATAATACTTTTACTATGCACTCTACTGTAAATTATTCAATTTGTTCTTACCAAATAGAAAATATGAAAATATGTGTACTAATTTTTTATTTTGAGTATTGTGTTAGAATTTGTAGGAAAATTTAGTTTCTTTAATTCCAGTATAAATAAACTTATTTTGTGGAGAAAAACCACTGTGTTGTCATTAATTTTTAACTTGTGCATTTGTGCTTTTCTGTTTATATTACTGTAACTAAAATTTTGTCATCTAATACAAAATTAATTTGTCTGTACATTGGAAGGACAATATAGTATTTTTGTACAGCAACAGCGTTAGATTTGACTTCAACCGGTCCAAATAATTATTTCTAGATTTTTCGGATGCCAGTGAAGATACCCCCAATACATACAATATGTCTGCTTTCCTTTAATGTTTTCCAGCTCAACACTAGCATGCACTAAATGATCAATAATTAAAAATATATTAAGATGTATACAGTATTTGCACAGTGAAAAAATGTAATCTTGCCACAGTGCAGTAAAAAATACTACTACATTTGTAAGCAAGAACTTTATTCACCGGCTGTTATTTACTAGCAAGTTCACGTAGTGAAAGAAATCTCTGCTCATGAGAAAGTAAAAGCAGGTAACTGTTCAACCTTGTGGCCATTTTCTACATCCTAAGATGTCTCTCTGTGAAATACAGGAAGAATTTTATACAGTACTTATACTTTCTTGTCTCATTTTTTGTTTCCTGTGAAGGCTGCTGCAATGACATATATTGATAATATTTTGTTTATTGTTTATACGTAAATTCATTCACATTGAAAATATCTTTTAAAGTCTTCATTGTTAAGTGCAGACCAAAAGTACCTTCAGTATTGTCAACTACCAATTTTTGGCGAGACATGAACGACATTTTATTCAAAATCATTTTTTCTGCACTGTTAATTAAGTTTGTTATTTGATGACAATGAATCACATTAAATTATAACAAAATTGTAGTTACTGATACATAAAGTACATACTGGTATGCCAAACTATATTTTGCAATAAATACTAACTAAAATAAAAAAAAATTAATAAAGCAAATTATTCTCTATTGCCTTGCTAGCAACACTAGTGCTTACACACACCCAATGGTATTGCTATCAGGTATTTGGGTTATCATATGTGCATAAGAAAAAATAATTTTACCCACCATGCAATGTTCTGTTGTGTTTGCAACTATCAGTTTTGTTCTTTCCATTTTGTACTTGAATACAGTTATAAAGAAATTTTGTATTAGTTTGTAGAGTAAAAGTTTGGCTGATTATGACATTTCTCTTCTTGGAAATATACCTTACAGCTTTGAACTTTAAACCAGCCTGGCTGCTTGGAAAAAATTGTGTCCCTGCAATGCTGTTTACACACAGTTCTCGGAAGAGAGAATCTTATTATGGAAGGAGCACTTTAATAACTTCAGACATTGTTTAATTGGTAATGAAACGAAGACCATACAAATAAATATGTAATTTTAATAACTTCAGATGTTGTTCAGTTGGTAATGAAATCAAGAACATATAAATAAACATGTACTTTAATAACTTCAGATATTGTTTAGTTGGTAATAAAATCATGTAATTGCATTTATTCCAGAAAAAAAATATTTTTTTTTGGGGAGCTGCAAACTAACTTTCACATCTAATACAGTTACGTATATTTTTAAGTATAGTTTGTTGCCAGATAAATTCATAAGATTCTCCAACCCCTAGTAACAACAGTCATAAACCATTGTCATGACTGAATTACTATCTACTTTGAATTTCTCAGTTGGAAAATACTCTCTGTACTCTTTGTGGTAGAGCCTTTCTTCCACATCTAACCAATGTTGCACTGCTGTATATGTACGTACATATTTTGGATAAAAATTGATAAAATTTAAGTAATTGGGTCCAAAGTCTTAGAAAATGTAAAAACTCATACCTGAAAGTAATTTTTTTTGTATCCTTTTAGCAGCTTGTGTGAAATTAAAAAAAAAAAAAAACTAGTATTTTCAATTAAAATACAAATCCCTTTATATTTAAAACAAATAAAATAATTGACACCTACTGTAATTAATAAATAAACTGTCTTCCTTTTTATAATGGAATATGGGAACTATTATTTTAAAATTTGAACCCTGAGTACATACTGTCGTGTTTTAGAATATGTCCTACCGCTTTTGGAGAGTATTTTTGCTTTTATCGTTTGGTGCAGCCTGTTTGCTGCTCGTTTGAGGTAACACAGTTTCAGAATGTTCTGTTTTTCGATTGAGTAAGTAGTCTAAGTCATGTGATATCCTGTTCAACATACAATCAATGTTATCACCTACGAATTCAGGTGTTGCTTTGTCCACAGTGCTAGTTTCTTGGCATGGAACACTTGTGGTTGGTGTTTGTGCCACTTCACATTCGTCTTGCTTCTGATTGTCCAGGGACAGCTGGGGACTCAGCTGGCATGACGCCGCTGCAGGTTGAGCGTAGCTGGTCTCTGCCTCTGGTACGATCACCTCCTGACAGCATGGCTCGACATCCACGCTGCACAGGATGATGGCAGGGACCTGTTGCTTGCTAGATGCGGTCGTCGCCCCGCCGTCGTTGCTCGTGATCACCCCTAACTCGACACACACCTTGGTGATGACAGTGTCCTCCCTGCCGGTGCATGGCTTTGGAGAAACTTCTACTGTACCGAGGTACCGGAAAGATCCCATCGTTGTGGTGTCGTACTTATCCTGGTCCTCGTCGGTATCGTCTTGTTGGCTGCAGAACTCCTTCCGCGGGGTGCTAGTTAGGTCCCCGTCTATAAAGGAGCTGTCAGCACTGTTGACGTATGTTTCCACTGTGCTGGGCGCTACATCAGGTAGTGGAGCACGGATTTGTCTGTAAACAAATTGCAGTTTAATGTTTACTTATTTACCAGTTGTGTAAAGAGTTGAGTAACAATGTCCACTCATTTTTTTACCAAATATTTTTTAAAATCATTGGTTTAGCTTAGAGTCAAGAACCATGATTTTAATGACTAAAATTAGCAAATTGTCTTAATTTTTGAGCAATTAATCATTATTTTAGACTGTCGATTATCTTTACGATAACACATTGGACTCAAAATCTGGGTTCGTTCCCAGCTCCGCCCATCCTAATTTCAATTTTCCGGGGTTTCCCAAAATCGCTTCACGCAATTGCTGAGATGGTTCCTAAATTAAGACCTTGGCCAACTCCTCACATCTCCTGCCATTGTATCAAGTATTTTTTCATCGCCTCTAATGACCTCGTTGTTGATGAGACGTAAAGCCCAGTTACCTCACCTTGTAGTCATATGTGCTCGGTAAAGCGAAACAAAATTCTTAAATGCAGTTTTTAAATACCTATCGAGAAAATTTTGTAAAAATAAACTCGTATGTCAAGCTTTGTCCATTGACCATGGCAGCTACAAGTGGCGAGACATGTAGCAAATAAAGCCAGAACTTCTCGTATAAAGTTTAGTGCTGTTATCTAGCAGATGAAGCATTATATGTTGGCTGAAGTAATGTGCAACTATTTAATATGAGCTATAACAACTTTTTGGTCAACAAGTTCGGTTCATAAGGCTGATGCTTGTGCAGACTAAATAGAAAGTGACAAAGCAGTTCATTTCAGTGTGCAAACTGTTCGATTATGTAATTATAGTACAGTATAAATTAGTTAAAGGCATTTGTTTCATGTAGACCTACTATGGTAGAAAAAACATGCTGTATTCAGTATATGTACTGCTTTGTTGAATCAAAGGGTCGTTAGTTTTGCTGAAAATAATATAAGTAGGGCAGTAGGAACGCACTTTGAAAAAGACGGATCAAATGTATGCTATTGGAAGAAAGGCCAATGTGCAGCAATTTAAAAAAAAAAAATAAATAAATAACTTGTAGGGACCAAAATCATGCAGTTTTTCCAGGACTATAAGAAATTTCACTAAATTAAAGGCGGAGCTTAGAATTCTACACTAACTTTTATTAAATTAAAATTTTCTCTGAAAATTTGAATCTGGCTTGGATTTGAGTAATCACAGTATTTGTGTACGCTATTCAAGATAAAAGGAGAGCTTTACAATTTAATTTTAGTGCTCTTTTTCTTCAAAGTCTATTTGTAGCTTTTTGGTACGTTGTAATTTAAAAAATGGCAATGTACCTAATGAACACACTGTGTATTATTCCAACGCACTCTAAAGTTAACATCTAAGATTAAAATAAAAAAAATTTACTACTACGCTCGAGAAGATTACATTAAATAGCCCACTTGGTTTGTGCAAGCATTCAATATACAAAATCAATTATTGATGTTTTTCCCCAGTAAGAAAAGTGGTATAGATGAAATGGTAGGAAAAGGAAAATATTAATGTACTAAAGTGTTTTGTCAAATGTTTTTTCAGATAACTAAGAATGAAAACAATGGACCTACTTAGTTACTGCTTGTTTTTACGACAAATGTAATATCAAGAAAGAAGTTAAAACTATAATTTCATAATAACTGTTTTTATTTTATCTGAACGGGAGTAAGAAATGTACTGTACCACCTAAATTTAGGTATGTATTTGTAACGTAATGTATACAGTGCCTTAAATGTGTAAATTGGCAGAAAATGGATGCATACATTGCAGTGTGTGCAATTAGTTTAGTCAAGTAAAGCCTACATCAGTCTATATATTATTATACATACAACATGTTAAAAGTATAGTGATTCTGGATAAAGCGAGCACTCAAAAAAGCCCTAATTCTTTTCTATTTTCCGCCAGTTTATATCTTTCCGCTTCATGTAAACATAAACATTGTCACGTGCTTTTATTTACATAGGCTCGTACAATGTTTACATTTATATTACACTGCTCTGATAAATGTTATCTGCAACATCTACTCATTAAATGAACGGGCACTATATCACTGTATGTATGCTATACTTAATAGTATTATTAGTTATAAATACCCCCGAGTTAACGCTTTATGGCATTGTTTTCTCTTCATTGATTCTAATTGGTTACGACACACACTGTTGAAGTTACGTATCTCGTAAATACATGCGTGCCAAGTATATTAATTTGTAATTCAGAACCGCCATTATAAACACACACGACACACGCAATTCATGAATTCAAGTTCCGTTCAGCATACTGCCATGACGACGACACAATTTTCCTTAATGTGTGGAACAGAAATAAGAAATGTTATTTTCTGTTTCCACATGCTCAGGCTGGCGATCGTATAACATAACAGATTATCAATGATATTCAAAAGTATTAGAAGTAACTGTTTATGAATGTGTTCATCAGAAACCCATATTTATTACACAACGGACAAACACACTCCTGACTCAACTCACTTCAAGAGAGCGAAGCCGAAAATGCGAAAACCTAACTCTGATGCCACCTGTCGGAGGAATTTTGAACTACGTCTGTGGTGTGGACGCTAGCGGCATGTGTTAATGGCTGTTTTGAATTCAGCGGGCAGTTGCATCACTTTGTGATGGCGCTAATCAAGTTAAATTACACACTCGGTAGGTATGTTAATAAGACCATAAATAAATATTTTAAAGCATATGGTATACAGAGAGGTTGATTACATTTTATGTTCTTTCACTAATGCTGTATTCAAATAAGAAAATACACGGAACTACATGCAATGATTCGTTCCCAACCATACAAACAATGTTGACTAATATGCAGTAACAGCTAGTGATTCTTTTCAAAGGTTAAATCTTTATTGATCACTTTATTCCGAATGAACTATACAGTATTTCCAGTAATATTTAACAACTTGTAAATGAGTGCTGACATTTAACTAATTCTAGTTGTGTAAACATAATGTTTGTCAACAGTTGAAAGTTTCAGCTAGTACTGATGAAATTAATTTAAACATTTTATATTTGATGCAGTAAAATTTTTTTTAACAAACATATAAGTAATGTTAAATGTATTACAAGTGACATTAAAGATCCATTGTAACATTCATTTTAAGATTAGTTTCTTTATCTTAACATTTTTTCATGTACGTAACTTAACATTTGTACATTTATTTGAACACCTGTTCATCATCTTCACTTTAATCTATCCATCCATTCATGTCCACCCACCCTCCCACCCCACTTGAAAGTGCTACTGTTTCCATGGAAGCAAGCTGTACACAGGTCTGGCATTATAACCTGTATGTCCGACAGACAACAACATAAAAATACATATGCATGACTACCCTGACTCAGTCATGAGTAGTCCCTGGGACAGCTCTGCGTCCTCAACTTGCGACTGTGATCTGCTGGACCATGGCAGAGCTCCTTCTATCTCCACATCTCCTTCCTGCTTCGCAAACACTGCACACAATTACAAATCACTTGCAAAAAATTTGTCTTATTTTACCTTGTAAAGTACTTTTGATCATAGACTTTGCAGAATAACTGTGCTATCTTAAAAAAATTAAGTGAAATCTTAATTTTACATGGTTCAATTTTAAGAGAACTTAGATTTTACAAGATTGTTCTCTCTGTTATGGGTAGGATCCAAGTGGAGAGGGCGGTAAGAGTGATCACACCCCTAAACCCTCTAAAAAAATTCTAATACATATAATATTAAGATCTTTAAAGTGAACTTGATGATTTCAGTATGACATAGTTTTATTTATAAGAAAAATTGTAAATGATCGCAGTAAGTAAACAATTCAGTTTATGTACCTGATTTTCAACAGCGATGCTATTACGTAGAATAGAACCTGGTTATAACATTTATGTTGAAAATATGAGTGAAGAAATAGGACCTTAGACTACTTGTTACAACTTAATATTGGATAGATGTGGGCGTGAGTACTCGCAGGTAGGAAGTGATGCGTGAGCGCGACATTTTACTGGCCAATCCAGCGTCTTCAGGCGGTGAGTGGTAACATGTTTTGTATCCGCGAGAAGAAATGTGTCGGTCAGTTGTATGTATGTGTCTATCCACGAATACCTACCCTTTGAATGCTTGTGTCCGTTTCTATCTAATATTAAGTTATAGCTGGTTATAACATTTTCGGGGAGCCTGTGAGAATTTTATATTAGTAGGTGATTGTTGGTGAAGCAATGTCCAATTTCTCGTTTTAGCGCACAGTCGATCTGTCATTTTGTACGTAAATGTGTTTCTTTGCAGTAAAGAAAAACCAGTCGTACATAATTACGGTAACTTAAAAAATATATACCGGTAAACGCTTACGAATATGAATTACAGTGATGTTCCCACTCATCTTCTGTATACACTTCCAAACACAAACTTACCTCCTTTTAACATAGTCCCCAAATAACGAATTACATATGTGTTTTACTTTTGTGTGATAGTACTAGATTGTTTTAAACATAACATGTCTTCCCGATTCCAATTAAACCAAAGTTTGCTCATATTTTTGTAGGAAATTTTGTTTTATATAATTGTGTAGAGTGGTAAAAAGTAAGGACTGTGAGACTATTTGAAGAAGTAGTGGAAAATAACAAATAAAGTTGAAGGTTTTGCAAGAACCAAGGTTTGAATAAAATACAAGCTCTGAAATGGAAACATTTCCATATTGTGGTTAAAATATTTTTTGTTTAACTTCCAGGTAGTCAAAGGTTGTGCTGAGACCATTTATTCATCTGGAGAAATGAACACTAGTAGCAGCATTTCCAGAGTATTCTGAAATAGTCGCAGTCCATCTGTCCATGCCAGATTGTGAAGCTTGTCTGTTTAAAGTACTGTCCTGAAGAATCATCACCGTGATTTAGAGGAAAGTATTCCTGGATAGCTTTTTATTTTCCTATCTTGGTTTCAGTTGCAACCACATTATTATTGACTTAAGAGGGAAAATATCTTATGTCTTGTTAAAGAGTAAATTTTGATAATACAACTTGAATAAATGTTATGGCTCGAAAACAGAAAATACAAGAAAATTATCTACCTAACACTCCGCCTTACGGTGGCCGGCAACCCAGACTGACGAGCAGCGTGCAGAACTTCTGTCAATATCAGATCATTCGTAAACTACTTATTCCACGTGAGTGATGTCTGCTTATGAATAGCATACAAAGAAAGTTGTGTATAGCCTTTTTCAAGTGCACCACTACTCGTTAAAGCATATTTTCTAGTTGCCAAAAATAAGTGTTTAGCAATCTTTTTTAGGTGCGCAAATTTTGCCGCAGAGTACTTTAAAAGGTATAGTTGTGTACGATGCCTCTTTGACTTTAATATTATATCAGATTGATAGGGTCGCAACTGAAAGTCTCATACAAGTATGTTGTGCTTAGAGTCGGTCGTCACAAGCAAGAGTGTAGTGTACAGTATAATTCTCATAAAAATAGTGTCACACAAGTGTGACATATGTATATCTCTATGTTTTTGTTATTGTAACTGATAAAACCAGCAAAATGTATCGCACAAGTTGATTGCATTTCTTTAGCTATTCAACTTTCATTCTGTCACCAATTATTGCATTTCATTGATTTACTGAATGACCTTTCGACTTTCCCAGTTTTGTCAATTTAGCTATTTCCCTAGTGAAATTTAGTTTGTGTATCATCAGTATAGGATATTAACCATTTCTGCATGGGATACCAGTTCGTACTAGTGTTGTTAAAATTTTACTAAGCTAGATACAAAGTTAATATTTTTGACTGATTATCTTTTTTTAGCTGCATCAAATTTATTCAGATATGTGCCATTTTGTTACTTCCTTAGTAAAATTTCCTGTACAGTTTGTAAATTCATTTCAGTACTTATATAAGAAATTGCCAAAAACTTTTGTTTTAACAGTCCATCGAAGGTTGGCTAAATGATGCAAAATTGTTAGTCGAACTTTGTTGCTCATTTTGCATTTCATAATTAACTCCATAGCCAACTTGTTATTCGTCTGGCTGGAAGAAGTCAACGTAAAACTGAGCAGAAGCCCCAAGAGCTGGTATGTTAACAATTGTTAAAAAACTGGTTTATGTCGCTTCAGATAGTTTTAAATATTCACTAATGTTGTGCCTCGAATTGTCACGTTTACCGTTTGTAAATATTTTCTTGACATACAAACTGATTACAGTTCTGAAGCACTACAAGTAGTTAAATAAATAATGACTCATCTCCACATAGCATTGCTTACATTCCCATACGCCCAGAGAGCTGGTATGATAGCAACAATGAAAGACTCCCCTTTGTTGCTTCTGTTAGAATTATTTATTATGTGCCTCTACGAGACATTCAGTGGTGAACCTTTCATATTAAAGTTAAAGTTGTGTCGTACATGCTTATACCTTCTTTTAAGATTCTGCATAAAGAAATGTTTGTATGTAAATACAGAGAAATCTCAGTACAAAGTACTTCAGTTTAAAGTACTTTACATTATAAAGTATATTTACTGAAAGCTCTACGGAAAGTTTTCCATTAAATAACTGTTCAGTATAAAGTATTTTCAGTATTACAGTAAGTGTAAAATTTGAAGTTCCCTTCATGTACTTTGTAATGAGATTTCACTGTACATAAGTTTGGTTGTTAGAATTAAAGAAATCGAAAGAGAGCGTTAAATTATTTTAAACATATTTATCATCCTTTATCTTATTCCTAAGCAAACATTACACTGAGCAGTTTCCGAACTGTGTGTCAAAGCTGTACACGTTCAGGCAGGCAGTCACCGTAATGTTATTACTGCACCAAGTCCGGCATATTGCTAGAGGTACAACCACAAAAAAATTTAAAAATCATATTTACACTTGAATGGGCTGTATGCTGTGTCGGAGTTATATTTCTTCTGGCTTCCTTTGCCGAGCTTCAGTTTGTTCAGTAGCTGGATACACACTGGTGTTTCGCTTTTCCAAACGTAACACACGAAGATGATGAAACCCTAAAAACATACATGTTGGTTGTATAAAACTTCCATACATTTATACTTACTACTTCACTAAACTTATAGTAATCTCTCAGTTTGAAGACTTTCAGTTTAGTGATTCTTCCATATTAACTACTAGATTTTATGGTCCCATCTAAAGTTCCTAACATACATTTATCATTCAATTTAAAAAATTCTTCAATTTAAGGGAATTTTTTTTGGACCCTTCAGAATGATTAAACTGAAAGATTACTGTACTTATAAAAAAAAAAAAAAAACAACAACCTAATTTTGTGTCAGTGTAGTCCCACTGATCTGAACCGTGCTAATTAAAATATCCTGATAATAGGTATTAGAGTATGAGAAAAAAATTAATAGTTATTAAAAATTTTACTTATCTTTTGCATGATAATGATAATTAATGCTACGCTATAATGTACAGAAAATACTTGAAAGATTCACAGTACGGTATTGAGCATACTTATAGACAAAGTTATTAGGCATTCTCATAAATTCTTTTAGTTTTCTGCTTTCTTGTGCACTGCAGAAAAGTTAATCTGAAAATCTGGTAATCATATAGGTCTTTGTTCAAAGTACATTAATTTGAATTAGCAAGATATTTCTGCATTTCAAGATGGCATTATATAAATAAAGTAATGAAAACGTTCAGATGTGATAAACATTATAACTTGTACTGAAATTAGGTATTACCAACGTAAACTAAATCCAAGAATTTACTAACCAGCATAGCACTTGACAAACTGAACATGTAGTGGTAGGTTTTTGCATGGAAGTTTATGTAGCAGACACTGGATGCTTCCATAACCACCATAAATGAAAATATTGTAGCCCCTCTTTTCAGGAAACCAACCCTGAAAATCAAAATATATCAGTTGTCTTTATACAACATGTAAATTATGCAATACACAAAATATTTGTCCGAGGCAAAACTTTTTAAATTTTAATATTTATTTTATCAAAGTACTTTTCTGGCAAATACAGTTGTGCAGTTACAGGAAAACGTGGGCAGATAGATTTAATCAGAGTTTTGTTAAAACTTTACAAGGAACAGAAAAAAAGGGGGCGGGGGTTTATAAACTCTGTATTTTTACGTTACAATTTTATTATGATGCATTAATTATTGAAGCTACTCCAGTTCATGTAAATATTGACAAATACAGTGAAATCTCATTACAAAGTACTTGAAGGGAACTAAAAATTGTATACTTAATATTGAAAATACTTTAAACTGAACAGTTACTAAATTAAAAACTCCTTCTAGGTGTTTGGAATTATGTACTTTATAATGAAAAGTACTTTATACTGAGATTTCACTATATAGTTCTCTGAAAATAAAATATTTGCCACTTGTACTCTAGGCTTGGACTGTAGCACTATATATCGTTAGCCTACTTCAGCTTCTGTCTAGTCTTCTTTTACATATCAGTGAATGGTAACTGTTATAATGCTGTAGTTTGTTCAGTCATTTCACTTACCTGTTTTAATTTTAAGAAAATTAGTACAGTAACAAATTTTAGTATATTTCATTAAAAATAACGCAAGTTTCTTAAATGGAAAATTTCAACATGAGAGTTAAAGCTAACCTCCATATAGTCAAGTAACCTATTTTCAACCTTCAGAAAACATTTATACCCACTTTTGTGTGTGTTGTATATTCATTTTCTCTGTTGTTGCAGTCAGTGCAGTGGAAATATTTTTATCAGCGTGTAACAGTGAGGTCTCGAGTGCTGGTGAAAATGATGTGACTGTACAGTAGCTTCATAATGGAATAGTTAAGGGATATGGCAGTAACGATAAAAGTAAAAACACCAATGGACCCCAGTAATGTCTGCCACATTTCCAACGTGCAAAAATTGGGCATGGCCCTCTGTCTCTGTCTGAGAGAATCGAATGCAGGTCATGTTGGAAGATGGCTGGTCTGACCCCTTTACAACAGAAGACTGTATTCAAACTGTTATTACAGCTGTAAAAGTGTGTGAGGCATATAATCAACACTAAACAAATTACAGTGAAACCACGTTTGTGAAGGGACTGAAAGAAAATATTTCCATTAAATAGGAAAACATTTTAAAATGGTAAAGTTACACATGTGCATAGATAGTAACGTACAAAAAGTAATTCAACTTATTAACAAAGAAACTTATTAAATTAAGTGTGAAACTTATTATTAGATACATTTCTTAGAAAGATTTCACTATAGTGTATAAAATCTACAGGTTTGTTGATGTGAAAATGAGAAAAAAGAAAGGAACAGTCCTAGGTAAATAGTTTCCACAAATTTTTTTGTGAACAAAAATTATACTAGTGTGATGTGCTTGTTGTAAACTACTACTTGTAACACTGTAATTGTATTTAACTGTAATTCTGTTGCAACAGAGAACTAAGAATGATGATGCAAGGAGGCTGGTTTGAACCCCAAAAGGAACCCTGAGCAAACAAGCGCAGGTGGAACCCGCTGGACGAGAATGAGGGGACAACATAACAACCAGTGCTGAACCCAGGTAGGGCAGGCAACTAATTTTCCTCCCCAACTAGGAAATGAACCTCCAGCCATGAGCTCTAACTACTGTACTGTTGGCCATTAAAGCAGTTTGCACAGTAGCGTGATGCAGTGCCGCATGGCAGTCCAACACTGAAAATTGACGACCAACATATTCACATTCGCTCAATTCAGTGCTCGTATGACGACTGTGGATGCTGGCAGTGATGGTGCTGGTACCTCTATTAATTTTGTTGTGATTTTATTTACGTTTGAATCACTGGCATTTTATAGACTAGGTTAAAATAAAATAAAATTTGTAATGTCTTATTCTTTCACTATCTGCAGTTTTTCGTATTGTAACAAGAGATGAGTATAGTAAAAATACCTAATTTGAAAATAAATTATGTATTTTATTGAAAATAGAGATGTGATTACTCTTAAAACTACAGTAAAACACTGTTAAGACACTTCGGAAGGGACTGAAATATTTGAACTTATTAACAGAGAAAAATTTCTTAAAAGGGTAAATTTACTACTGTAGTAATGTGAGTGGTAAATATAATTAAAACTCTTTTATAGGGGAAAACTTTTTAAGTGAGAACTTCTTAACAGAGTTTTACTGTATAATTGTTCAATATACGGTATTTTGTATTTAGATCAGTGACTGTATTGTAAAATGCACATTAACTTTTTTAATTAATTGAAGCACTGTTAGTTACATAATACCATAACTGTAAAAAAAAAATTACCTATTTCTACTAGGTATATTACACACACTAAAATTGTTTACATTAATTTCAGTGCGATTTAATTTTTAATATGCCACAAAATATATTTACAGCGAACACTATGCTTCTAATTTTGTAACACAGTTAATTTCTGCGAACCAGTACCTTTTCATCGCCACACAATGCCAGTAAAAGCAATACAAGAAGTTCATGCAACGTTGTCTTTGATATAGCTCGGCAGTGGCCAGCTGCTCCACTCTTATTGGTCACACAACGTTGTGCTACGATGCATCGTGTACTGTGTGAACTATTTAAGGAATATATCAGTAAAAAAACATCTGCCCACAAAGTTTGTACAAAAAACAGTGTTTGTGTATTAGTTTTCAGTTGGAGACTGGTTTCAACCACATGGAACCCTGAGCATCTGTATGAAGATAAAACCCCAGGATGGTGAGGAAGGGACAAGTTTCCTCCTTGGTTAGGATTTAAACCCAGAACACTTAACTCACAAACCAGGAATTTTAACCACTGAGTCAAGCAGTCAGACATTAAGAAGTGTATCAGTGGTATAAAAACAAATCCACAAAGTTTGCAAAAAACGTTACCTGGAATTCTTTTTTGTATCAGTTTTCATATCCCTGCATATTATAGTGAATGATTACACTTTATATTTTTTTTTTATTTTGCTATCTTAAGTACAACAATTTTAAAAAAAACTGTATATGAAATTTTCTGGTGAGTAAAAAATTGTTTTGCATATTAGAAATTTGGTATAGTTTGTGTCACATAAATAATTTCTGTCATCGACAATTTAATTGTATAGTAAACAGGACTGACAACACAACAACATTCATAAATTAAAGTTCTTACTTGACACGGTGTTAGATCTTTAGTCTCCAACCAATGTGATACAGGTTCGCTTTCTGGTGTGTGTTTAGTCCTGATTTACACATGTGGACAACGTGCTTGACAGTATTTCCTGCTGATTGTCTTGGAGTACACATTTTACCCCATCCAACTCATTCCACCACCAGGATGTCCATTGAAATTCCTATTTGAAATTCCCTGACATTTCCTTGTTTTCTAGGCAGTTTCGTACAATTTTTTCTTACTAATTGTAAGAACTACAACTAATATTCCTACCACATTTTTAATTGCCAATGAATTATATATTGCTTCAGTTTCAAAGAGATATTTGCAAGTACTCACAGACCCAATATTAGCTTATAAAAACATTACAAAATTTGATGACACAAATTTTTTATGCTTATGCAATGTTTTGCCAGGTAGGCTGGTATCATCAGGCACCGAAATGTTGAGTCTGTGCAAAAAATATGCTTTGTCTTTTTTAATGTGCATTTCTACCTTTAAGTACTAGGTCTGCGAGTACAGTACTTGCAAATGTCTGCTTTCAATGTTAATACAGCATGTAATGAATTGCATTGTCCCTTTTTTCTTGCATTGTTTTTACATTTTTAACATTTTAAATTTAATCCTGTATTCTTGCAAATAATAAAGAACCTGCAATGACTTACTGAACATTGTATACCATATTTACTCATGTACCACCTGCACATTTTTTCTCGGAAACAAAATTGAAAATTTGGGATGCTGGTTATTAACGGAAATTCAGGTTTTTGGATAAATATGGCCTGTAAAAGTTGGGTTTACCATACATTCAAGACTGCTGGAAGAGTTTAATACAATGGGATATAGTCGCCCGATAATATCAAATTGTAGGTCGTAGGCAGTAAATACGCAACCCCAGCATTACCGTTAGTCAAAGCAAAGGCCATGGCCTTGTGTAGGCAGCTGCCAGCCCACTGAGAAATACTGAATTTGCAACATACCAGGTTGTGCCTAACGATGCAAAGCCAGTGGGCACCGAGATCCTTTGTCTCCCTCGTCCAGTCCTAAGAGCTAGCATCTAGGCCCTAGTAGCGTGACATGTGGTGATGCGGAAAATCAAGACTGAGGTAGTGATTCATTGCTCCACCAGAATGTGCCACAGTACAGCACACTCTCGAAGTACATACAACTGCTGACAGTGCAATAAATGCTGCAGAGCATTCGTGTGCGCGCCAGCTAGCCAGCCAGCCTTGAACTTTCACCATCTCTATTTCCAACACATTAAACAGTGCTGAGCACTATTAATAATTTTGGGGTGTAATTTAATTCTTAAAATGTTGTCCTTATATTTAATTCACATAATATTTAACATTATTTAATTACGTTTCTGAATACTGTATAACACATTTAATTTGGAACTGCATGATGGCAAAAAAAATAGTTTTTCCTCGAGACTACGGTATGTTAAAAATGTGGGGTGCCGGCCTTACATAGGGGCAGGTTAAATACAGTAACCTGAGTACTTTTGCCTGGCCTATGTTGAAATTCCATGACTTATCTTTATTTTCTCAGATTTTTCTGTGGGTAGACACCTTGACCACTATCTCTCCACTTACAGGAGACTGGGCTGTAAATACCTTCTGGTGACGGACGTATTCTCATAAAGGGCCTTTCTGGAGAGCAGCTGCAGCCGCTGCATGACGATGCAGAAGAGGAATATGAAGAGCAGAGTCATGATCACCACGGACGTCACAAACATGTTGAACATCATGGTCCCGAACAGCAGCCACCACGACTTGAGTGGCCAGCCCGTCGTGTCGTGGGCAAGGTGGCTCGACACCACCGCCAACACCGGAACAACTGCACACAGTACATTGCAAACTGTAAACGCATTTAGGGAGAGTGAGTGGCTCAGTTTTAAATGCTGGATTCATGTTTACGAAGATGGTTCAGTTCTTAGTCTAATCATCCTATTTTTGGTTTTAGGATTTTTACAAAGTCACTTCAAATGAATGCTGCGATGAAGGCCAGATCCTATTCCTCCTCAATTCCTTCATCCATCCCTATTATTACTATACCAAAGCTTGGTACTCTTTAAGAATTTGTCACAGAGCAAATAAACATGTAAAGTAAAAAAGTATTTACCAAATATTTGGCACTGCTGTTATGGTATCATTGGGTACATCTGTACGTGCAACCGACAGTTCCCTTCATTATTTGTTCATGACTCATATATCTGAAAAGTGCCCTTGCCTTGGCAGCTTGGGTAAGTTGATGTTCTGATGTGGCAGTGATTGAAATATAAGCTGGTGGCGTAATGAAATGTCCGCTGGGGCCAGTTTTTATCACATGGAGTGACTGTCTAAACGGAGAGTAATTAAACATCTCTACAGCCTTCACGTGTGGGATTCAGAATGAAAAATGTGAATTGAAACAAAAAGAATATGTCCTTTTTTGACTGGCATTTTGTAAATGCAATAAATGGTACTATTTTTCCAACGAGTACAGATTTGTGGCGAATGATAAGAGGTGCCTGTGCGTGCGTTTTATGTTAGTCACTTGCGTATGCATCTGTACTCTACTAATATATATATATTAATATTATGTGTGTGTATTTTCTACCTATCTTCTGTATG
Source organism: Medauroidea extradentata (assembly GCA_003012365.1). Classification (NCBI taxonomy): domain Eukaryota; kingdom Metazoa; phylum Arthropoda; class Insecta; order Phasmatodea; family Phasmatidae; genus Medauroidea; species Medauroidea extradentata. Next base: position 17,514 of record PNEQ01064062.1, on the reverse strand, counting down.
TTCTTTTCAAAAGTGCAAGAAAGCAGTAGTGATCTGATGTTAGTTATATAAATTGAAAAAGTTACCTAGGCAGTGCTTATAATGCGTCAAAAGAGCTGTACTTTAATTTAAACGTTTTATAAGATTAGGAGCCAGGTTTATTGGCGTTTCAGATCAGGGCATTGTCATGCTGCAATTTATTTGGCTAGGGGGTTAGTACATCCAGGAAGTTATGTGTGTTTCAGTTCAGTTAAGGGAAATGCAGTAAAGTAGAAGCAGGAGTATAGCAATAGAATTTGCCATAACAACCATTTAACAGGAAATATCTACTTACTGCAGTGTGCATCTTTATTACTACCAAAGGCGTTTTGAGCTTAATGAACCATCCTTCTTTGGCATAAGGCTATGCCACTACAACTTATGTACTGTAAATAGTGTATACTTTACACTAGCATGGATAACTTAGCACCACCCAAAACATTCATTAGTAAGACATTTTGTGTAGGGAAACCAGATCTTAGAAAGGTATTTTTAAAATTAAATAATTAGTGTGTCCCCTGAGTATTGATCACCAAGTGTATCTGTGGGTATTGGTCACTATTCTTCCACCAACAAGCATTATTTTTAGTGGTGCAAAGTATACCTAAATTATAGTACTGTACTGTAATACCTGTAAAAGACAAGTCAATATGTGTAGTGATAATTGTGTCATGTATATATTTATACCTATATTATATATATGTATATAATTTTTTTGAACACGCATTACTATAATGTATTTGCATTATACTGCACAAAGGAATACATGTATGTGAATTGTTTTACTGTACCTTGAATGTGCATAAAACTATTTTTGGTAGGAGGAATGTAAATATAGAGGTATATGTTTGTCATATTACAATAACAATTAATATGTACTTACTGTATGTTCCTGAATGCTGATAAACACATTTTACTACAATTTTTTTGTGGAAATTTATGTAGAATAGAAGGAAAAATTTGTTGGATGTAAAATAAATATCACTTTACATTATATGTGCAATTTACCAGTAATATTCAAGCAAGAAAGTCACTGTATTACCTGTGATAATGCTTGAAACTGTTTGCTTGAAGCATCTGATCTTCGACAGTTGAACCACTTCAGTGTACACCACAAGAACTTTGCTAAGGTGAGACGACATTCCAATTAGCAGAAGGACTTCAAGACTAGAAGTGACGTATGGAAAATTACCCTGAACAAAGTACACAATGTATGATCAGCTATAAAATTAGTAAACATCACTTAAAACACCTTTTTAATAACATCTGTACATGTTAAACAAAGCATTTTTAATGTGCATGTATGTAACACCATGATGAGAAAATAAATATTTCCAAAAAGCTTTTTTTAAGAGTTAATTATGTATGTAACCAGCCACTTAAACTAGATAAACAGTCTACTGAATATCGGTGGATCCAGAAGAGTATTACGAGGAAAATCATTTACCCTTCCCTTCTTCCTAAAAATACATATACATCACATTCACACTTCAAATTCTAAAATGAAGTAATTAATTGAATTCTAATTAATATTTTTTTTTATATATATTTGGTCAATATCTGGATCTGTTTCTGTTATTGAAGCCATAAGTAAATAAAATTAACAATTAGGGTAAACAACCCATAGATTCAGTTAAGTTAAAACACATTTCTCTAAGAACAGTGCAATAATGAAAAATGCACATTTTCTTTGGAGTGGCCAGCAAGGTCCCCTGAATTGAACTTTTTTGGCCGACTAGGTCACCTGAACTCAACCTTGTGCAATTATGGAAAATGCACATTTTATGAGAGTGGCCAGCAAGGTCCCCTGAACTGAACTTTTTTGGCCGGCCAGGTCACCTGAACTTAACCTTGTGCTATTATGGAAAATGCACATTTTATGAGAGTGGCCAGCAAGGTCCCCTG